>JAJMCY010000253.1:0-19421 GCA_030565755.1 Ascobotryozyma cognata
ATTCTATATATATTATACATATACCATCACCTACTTCATACACTAATAATACTATTGCACAATTCCAATTAAACCTTTGAATGATTAAATAAATGGATTTAAATACACTAGGAAAAGATAAAAAACGATGGAATCCAAGTTCAAAAAATTATAATAATAATTATAATTACTTAGTGGATATGAAAGATAAACCAAATATTAATACTGATGTTAATTCTATTCATAATTCTTCTAGTGCTGGCACTAATAATTTTTGGAAAAGGAAATGTTTTAATAAATGCAGAATTAAATCCCCTAGAAGAACTTTTATTATAAGATTGATAACTTTCGCTATAGGATTTTATTTAATATTTACATTATTTAATTCCACTTTAAGTTTCTTTTATAATCCTTTTATTAATCCTAATTCACATTTAGATTTTTCCACTATCTCTAAAAAATTTCCAAATTTTGATAAACAATTTTATGATTCTTTTCTTTCCGATAATTTAGATTTTAATGGACAAAATAATATTGATAACAATTATAATGATGAAGATTATAATGATGATTATAATAATAACGATAAAGAAAATTATGATGGAAAAATTGATGCAAAAAAATATAAATTTGAATATTTATACAGCTCTTTTCTAAAAAAAGTTAATCAGTATTTTAATTCAATAGCTTCTTTAAATTATAAATTCAGATCTTATAAAAATGATGTTGTTTTTGTAGCTCAGTCAAAAAATTCTCTTGACTTTTTAACAAGTTTTGCCTGCTCTAAACCAAATACTTTTAGTAATTTTCATCATCTTGTTTTTTTTGGTGATTTAGAATTTAATTTAACTGCTTATATTGAAAATTCTGGTTACATCATTGATGGTTTCGATTTAATTTCTGAAGATGGTTCAAATTTTAATCTCAAAAATTATACTGATAACTTAGATCAATTAGAAGGATCTTGTGTACTTTTTATTTATGATGCCCGTCCTGATCCGACTGAAATGCAAAAAACTATCGTTGGTACTGAATATTCTATTGTACAACCATTAATAAATATATTTGGTACTACAAATCCTTCTCTTTTGATTTGGTCTTCTGAAGCAGAAAATGATTCTGCTTTTATATCTTTATTTAAAAAATCCGTGCAAAAATTTGACGGCGCTAGAGTATTGGATGCTAAACTTATTTTTAAGGATATTCCTTGGATAACAAAATTAGATTCTGATATTTTAAGTCAATGGGACAAGCCCTTAATAGAAATAATAATTCGTTATCATAATGTTGATAACTTAGCAAATTTACTTGCTCTTATCAAATTATTATTACATACAAGTTATCTAGGAATGCCACAACCTAAAATATCAATAGAGCTTCCACAAGGTTTAGTAAATGAATATATTTTAGAGACTATTTATAGTTCTGCTTACCCCAAAGATAAAATTAATTTGTTTCATTCTAATACTGACATTTCTGCTGCTGATTTTTATATATCTTCTGATAGAGACATAAACTTACTTGTGTTATCTTCAGAAACTGTTTTGTCTCCACTCTGGTTTGAATGGATTGTTTATGCAATAATCTGGAAGAAATCCTTTTGCTCACATTTCAGCACACAGAATGTATGCAGCTTTTTCACTGGCATTTCTTTATTACCTGGTGAATCATTTAATCTTCAATTTGCTAATGAACCACATTTTATACAAATGGGTCATTTTATAGGTGTATTATACTTTTCAGAACAATGGAAAGCTTTACATGCTTTTTCAGCTCGGAAACGATTTACTTCAATTTTGAATGTTTTGCCTGATTCACTAACAGATATAAATGCCGCTTTCCTTCTTCAAGGATATTTCTTATTTTATCCACAATTTAATCAATCCATAGCATCTCGCTTTTCACCATTTGATTCTGGTGAAGTTTCTCAACATAAATTTATGGGTTTTGACAATGCTATTCTATTCAATGAGGCGTTGAATTCATGGCCCGAAAGAATTTATTTTTATAATGGCGAAAATAATAAAGATGAAGAAAAAAAAGAAAATAAAGATGCAAAAAATCAAATGTACAATTTAGATTTAGATAAAAAAGAGCGTGCTTATGAATCTGATCAACGTAATGAAGATCAAGAAAATAATTCATTTAATGAAATTGATAATTATTATTTTAAACTTAATAATCAGTTCGATTCAGTTAGAATGACTGCTTTAGATTTAAGACATTCACTTCTTCCTGAGTGCTCATTGCCTACAGACCCAGAAATGTTAAGTATTGACTATGAGGGAAACCCATCTGATCCGTGGATTCATGTTTTTTGTGAAAATGCTGCCAAGAACCCGGGTGTTTCTTTGGAACAGATTTATAAAATTGATTCTGAACCCAAAGATTCTAAAATGGAGTCGAATGGTAACAATAAAGAAAACAATAAAAAAAACAATATAGGAAACAATAAAGAAAACAATAAAGAAAGCAATAAAGAAAACTATAAAGAAAGCAAGCAAGAAAACTATAAAGGAAACAATAAAGAAAACAATAAAGAAAACTATAAAGAAAACAATAAAGAAAACAATAAAAAAAGTCGCGGCAAAGAATATGAAAACTACTTAGATATAAATGATAAAGGGAATACTGCTGGAAATAAAGAGCGGGAATCAAATGATAAGCGTTTGCTATTTACTAATTTTCAAAGTAACACGCTTGAAGCATTTTCCTCTATGACCTTCTCTGATTACACTGCTAAACAGACATCTTTAGTAAACACTGAGAATAGTTTTAAATCTCATTTAGAAGAGTTAACACAAGAAAACTTTGATATAAATGATTATGGTTACAATCTTGATTCTAATGACAATTTAAATATAAAACAAGCATCAGATGAATCTTATAAAGGTTCTAATTTAGATAGTAATACAGATTCTATAAATAGTCATTGGAGTTATGATGATATTTATGACGCTAATTCTGAGGCGGGTTTGGTTTTTTCTGATGAAGATGATTTTAACGCTAATTCTGATGACAAAATATACGATCTATTATATAAAAATCGCAATAATTATGCTGAAAATGAGGAATCATTATTAAAGCAAGGAAATGATTTGCCAACAGGTACGATTTCTGTGTTTCACACATTTCAAACGGATGCTACTTTACCTTTAAGTTCAAATATAAAATTTGAAACAGAAATTTTTGAGCAAACTTTTAAAAGTGAAAAGGTAAATCCCGAACTATCTGAATTAGAAATAAAGAATAAATTTTATGATAACTTTATAGCAAACGTTGCTAATAAAGAAAAAGAAATGGATGAGGCTTTTTTAAGAGACGAGACTATATGAAGGATTGAAAATATATGGGTTCAGCTAACTAATTTAATATTTATTTAGTCATTTGCGATAGTTTTTTTTTTTTTTTTTTTAATTTTGTTAATGTTATCAGAGCAGAAAAAAAAAAATAAAAAAAATAAAAAGGAAAAATTAGAAGAAATTATTGAAAACAACTAAAATATGATGCTGGCTTTTTTTTTATTTGTTTTTTTTCTACTTTTTTATGTATTAATTCATGTAATATAAATTTGAAAATTTACAGTTCAAACTTCCGTATTTCGTTTGCTAATCGATACTTTTTTAATATTTTATTCTTTTTATCGCTTGTTAATGTACTTTTATATTTTTTCTTTATTTACCAATAAACTTAAATTTTCTATGGGTACTTTGATATTAAGTCTTATACTTCCGCAAATAATCGATTATATTGACTTATATCTATAACAAAAAAAAAATGTAAAGAAAATAGTTTATCCCGATACATTTATGTATTTTTTTGAATTAACATTAAATTACAATAGTACATATAAGATTATAATTAATATATATTTACAATTGTCAAATAAAAACCAACTATATATAGACAGTTTTCAATAGATATACTGCTAATACACAATGATAAGATCAATAAATAAAAAGCTAAGCTGTAATATGTGGTTATTCGTCAAAGTTCGTAAAATCATTAAAAAAAAAACTAAATAAAATAATCAAAACCAAAAACCAAAAACCAAAAAAAAGAGTGTCGTCATTATCTAATAAATATATGTTTAATTAAACAATATTTTGGTAAATATTTTAAATACTGCATAGGTTAATCGGCCAAGGAAGTCCTAAAAGAAGCAAATGATGGATTCCTACCAAGCGAACGATATAAAATAACAGATACTTTTCTATCATAAAATTGTGGGGCAGTGTCTGAAAAATCCATTAGATTATCTTTCTCAGAATTAGAATAATTATGCTGAGAAGGATGAGTTTCACTAGAAATAGAGTGGGTTAACTGATCATTTTCTTCTGTAAAAAAATTATCCAAATTATCTAATTCAGCCCACATATGAGATAAGGACTCGTCATGTTCTTCTGTATATGACAACATAGTATCAGCCCTATTCATAAAATTATTATAGTTGTATTCATCATTATGAAACTCAACATCGGTATGATCATTAGTAGGCAAAAATTCACCATCTTTCGCTTCATTAGGAGACACTGTCACACATGTATAAAATACTGCATGCACGTTGTTTCTCGTTTTTGCTGCCATAATTGCAGGCATTGGAACACACCAACCAGACTCGTCAGGAATCCCAAATAAAGTGACTGTCATTTCATACTCCTTTCTAATTGTACGATTTCCAAGACTCATCCGCAAAACGTGTTTATCCATTTGACTACCAGAAATATAAACGGCTTCATCCAATACTTCAAGAGCTTGTTCAGCATAGTCAGTTTGTAATAAACGCAAAAGAGGAGAAATCAAATCTGCACCAACTCCCGCAAATTCTGGTCTTTTCAAATCCACTAAAGGCATTATTCTTTTGAGAATATCAAGAGTTTCAGATTTTATCCATTTTATTTTGTTAAATAAAAGTCCAAGTAGAAAAACTATGGTTTGTGCTTCCCAAACTGGAAAAAATGCATTTTGTATAGCTGAAACAGTCTGTTGCAAAAAATCAATCTTGGTACGGAATCGATTTTTTGCAAACGAGGTCATGATTTTAGCTAAATGAGGTAGTTCTTGTTCATCTGCCATAGATGAAATTGATTCTGCTGCCGCTTCTACACTAGGCAGAATAACACCTTTTTGAAGCGCAAAAAGAAATCTAGGCAAATTAGACAATACTGCAAATAGTAATCTACTTTCTCCTGCAATCAAATCAGCATTTTTTATATTATTTAACTTGTCCAAAACCTTAATTGTCTGTGTATATGTTACTGAAGAACGGAGACCTACTAAAACAATAAACTGCAGCCCCTCATACTTCCCTTCCCAGTTTTGTGGGAAACTTGCAGAAAGAGACTTAACCATTTCAGGCGAATCAAAATCAACCTTATCTAGTAGTTTATCCAATACAAAAAGAACTTCTAGAAACTCTTGCTCATGAACAGTACCCAGGCAAGCAACAACAGCCCAATAAATTTGTAAATAATTTACAAGCTCAGAAGAATCAGTCTCTGTCACTATCGTATTAAGCGTCATTAAAATTTGCATAGCAAAGCCTTGAACATCAGGCGTATTATCTGCAATTGTATTAGATAGCCGTGCAAACATATCAGCAAGCATACTAGTGTCAATATGAGTTAATAAACATCTGAATAACTGGAAAGAACGACATGCAATATGCCGTACAGGGCAAGTAGTTGACCATTTTAATGCCATTTTACTCCATTCTCTTTTAATATCAGGAAAATCTTCAGAAAAAATTTCTAAAACATCTTTCACCATTTCTTTCATATTCTTTGGAGTTTTTACCCCATTCTTTTCATTACTTAAATCATCATAAGACCATAATGTCTTTGATTCGTTCATTCGAATAGAAAGTATTAATGTATTGGCTAATTCGGGGATTTGACTATTAGCGCCAACAAGTCCATAAATAAGATGTATTAGCATTTCACGAGATTGCTCATGAACAATTGATACATAATGATCCATTAAAACAAACACAACATGTAATAAAAGAGGCAGTTCACCTGCTATAACAGATTGTGGTTTAACTAATAAATCAACTAAAAATATTAATGCAATTTGTCCATATGAAAAGGCTGACTGCTTGACCGGGGAAGCCATTATATTAGACAAATTTGCAACATAAGGAAATTTTCCTTCTGGAAATAAAGGTTGCCTGATCTCTCTATGCTGAGATATCATAGACCTTGGTTCAATATATGCCAACAAAGCTTCTTGTAATTTTGTTCCTGCAGGAGTAGTAGATAAATATACAACTATTTGCTTAGCCAAAGATACAAAAGCTGGATCTCTCCTTTCCACACTATTTGCCATTAAAAAATCTAAAACTGCTTTTACATTTCCTGCATATAGTCCGCTTCCTATAGCAACCCATAAAGCTTCAACTTCATTTTGCATTACATTGCTAAAGCGATAAGAAATTTCTAAAAGATTGCATAAAACCATATAAGCAGATGGACTCAAATCTTCTCCATTTGAATCCAGCTGTAGTTCTACTGATTGAACCCATGGAAGAAGAACTGCCAGCATATCACGCCTAGAAGAAGCACTCACTATGTTAAAAAACATTGTAAGTTCTGAAAATATACTAAATGTAAGAGATGGATGGGCTTGTGCCAAATGAGTTGACAAGTTAAATTGCGCATGCTTATATACAGCAGTTGTCCGATCAGAAATAGAAGCTTCAAAGCAATAAACACAAGGTTGTCCCCCAAGTACTTCCTCAACCGTCTTCATGAGTTTAATGGCCAAACTTCTGCACACAAAGTTTAAATCACCTGTTTTAAATAACGCCAAAGCTAATGCTTGGCGGGGTTCATAGGAATAGTCTGGATACGTAGTAAGTATATCCACAACAACTTTAAAATAGCTTATACTAGCTTTTGGTTCATTTTTTTCAACATAGCATTGAAGAATGGCTTCTTGGATAAGGTTAGGTTGATCTTTGTTATATTTCAGCAAGTTTCTAAGAGCATTTTGTCCAATCTTTTGCAGTTTATCACTGTTATTACTTAAAATCGAGTCTATCCATTTAATAACACCATCAGCATTTAATGCCATGATTGCACGCTGACGGCCATCATTACCATCTACAGTTTCATATATTGGGCCAGCACATAATGCTGCCATAGCTTGCAAAGATGCCATTTCTAAATTTTTCTTTTCAATCATCATAGAAGCAATAGCAATTTCTCTAGCTTGAGAATCTTTATATTGATCAGTAATCATTTCTCGCAGCAGCGCATCTCGCTCTTGAGAAGTACTCCACATTTGACCATGGCCACACCATTCTTCTATAAGACGAAAAAGAGAAACACGACCTTCAAATGGCATCCATCTATTTACTGCTTCGGGGTATTCGCAAATGCTAGTGAAGAAATTTTCAACAAGTTTGCAAAAATATCCACGGAGTTTTTGATAATCATAATCAGACTTAATATGAGAATCAGATAAAAAATTTTTGATTAATTTCATAAAGTTTACTACACCAGTGAAAATTTTTTCATCATCTCGAATACTTTCTGTATTTAAAAAATGCGATGTTAGTTGAAAAACATGCATCACCTCTGTTATAAGTCTATCTGATGACCTGTTACGACGATATCCAGTAATCAAACGTAAGTGCATTATTTCTTTTAGCTCACTTTTCCATGTGGAAATTATGGTTTCCAAACTTTCAATTAAGGTAGAATATAAGTTAACATTTATACTTCCTAGCCCTGTTACAACGGCCTGCCTAATGTTTACCTGCTCGACCTGCAATAAAGGCATAATCAGCTGAAATAATCCTTTCGCTGAAGTGATTTTAGGATATACAATAGATTTAGAAGTATTAGACTTCTTACGTCCATGTGATCCTTTTGCGACCTGCAGTGTCAATTGCTGCTCGTCAGTCAATGTTAACGTCGAGCAAGCAGCAATTAAATAAAGTTTCCATTGTTCAACAATGAGCTCAGGGCCTGAAAGAATTGAATTTTTCATCACGGTATCATTATAACTAGCCATCGGAGCACGATATGACTCAGCTATCTCTAAGATAGTTGATTGCATCTTCACTATTCTTTCGCATATAGTATTTCGACATAAGGCAACAGTCATTGGAAATTTATTAAAACACGTTGCTATTAGTTTAGGGAAGGCCCGGAACCAAAGAGCAGAATCAACACCATAGTCTGATTCAGCAAGTTTTAATAGCATATCTTTTCTTTTCCCCTGTAGCAGTTTAGCAAGTCTTCCAGATTCAGCAACAGACAAAAAATCAAGCGAAACACCAGTGCTTAATATGTCGTACGCATCATGCTCCAACACATGAATAAGCCGTGTATATTGCGTATCTTTATCATGATCTAAAGTTTTATGGTCTTTTTGCTTTCCATTTAAAGTGACAGACAAAGACTGCTCATCCAAAGCTTCATCAAATTCAACAATGAGCCGAAGAATATGAATTGCGCAGTATCTAACGTTCCGGTTTTGAGAACAAAGAAAAAACATCGCATTACTCTCAACTTCTTCTATTACTGTCCAAATACTAGTAATTTCCATTTCTTCTCCCCTTATCGCTTTATCATCAACTGAACTAGAATCGGCATTACCTTTTTGTAGCATTTCATTCTGTTTTTTAGTTTTCGACTTTATTATAGATTTCCATATTTTTAACAAGTCGATATAGAGTTTTAAAGAATTTTCCAATTTTTTAGCAAAAAACATATCTGAGTCAAATTCCGTACAAAATCGTTCATCAAAATTTAACACAAATCTAGCAAAGCCTGAAATAACAATTAATGGATTTTTACTTTCAGCTAACGATTTCAATGCTTTTGAAGCTATTAATCCCACCCGGGGATCGGAGTGCGTTGTTCCTTTGCACAATATTTCTACCAAATTAGCTAAAGTAACATTAGCAGGAGGGCACTGCGGTACAGTTTGAAACATAACAAGAAGTAAATCATAATAGGCAAGTTTATGCATATGTCCTAAAGATTCTATCCCAAAAGAAAAAGGAGCTGTCATAGGAGTTTTTCCAGAAAGATAAGAAAATGAAGGAGTTGAGGTAGTAGAGAGTTGATCTTCAAGAGAAGCATTACCACCAAAGTACGCATCTGTGAGAACTAAAATCTTCCCAAGGATACGAGAAAATAAATCATTAAATTCTTTAAAAGCACCAGTTAAATTGGAAGTGTCAATATAAGCGACTTGATCCAAATTTTTTAATTCATTTAATTCATCTAAATTTCCTTGTGGTGCGTATGATGGCATGGGAGGTGGGTTATTTGGAGAATTGAAACCGCCATAAGACGTATTGTAAGTTGATGTACATGTTTCATCTAAATTTCCTGGAAAAGGTGGCTTTTCACCGGCTTTCCAATCTCTTAAAATATGCATGTAAGCTTTGATGCCAATAATCATACGTTCAGGAGAAAGAACGTCTAACGATACATTAGACATGTTATTACTGTTCGTGCCAAATACTTCACCATTTATTAAATGATAAATCATTTCTAAAAATGTAAATTCGCGATGGTGGTAGCCAGTAAAGCGTAATAATTGAACACAAGGTTCGATTACAGGGGAAACTTCACTAGAAGTGGACATCCAAGATTTTTTATTGTAAACAGGAAGAATAGTTTTTGAAAGTATTTCAAGTTTTTTCGTTGTAGCATTTAATGATTCTGTACATCTATATAAATATACCCAGAATAATCTAGATGCACAGCATAAGTACACATATCTTGAGTTTCTATCCTTAAGTTTAGCAGTGTGCTGCTCAAGCATGGAGTACCAATGACTTGAAAAAAATTCGATAGGCGAAACACAAAGAACAGCTGTAAGTAAAGGGAAAATGCTGTTCCAATATTTTTGCTTGCTTGCCATTGTAAGAGCTTTTGCGTGTATGATTTCAATAGCTTTGACCCATGTAGGGTAGTTTGCTTCTGCAGTAATTTGCTTAGCCATCGGGAATAAAAGTTGCTGTAAAATTTCAGCATAAGCTTGTTTCACTTTTTTTCCATGAGAAATTGAATAAAATTGCCCAATTGACTTTAAAAAATCCGCCGAGTCTTCAAAAGACTCTACTGGGTATACTTTTAATTGTAAATATCTCATTCCATATATTATCATTGTTATATAAGCTTCATTTTCTTTAAAAATCTCTTTTGATACATCTGGCTTTACGGTTTTTTCTAACTCTTCGATAAATCGGTCTGAAGCAGAATTAAAGTTGGAGCCAGTCATCGTCCCCAATAATTGGGCAAACAAATTCCAATTTGCAGCACGTATAGAGGATTTATATAATAGATCAGGGTCAGCATTTTTTAATTGTTTAAATACTATCTCTTCTAGTTTCTCCCTAAGATCACTTCCAAGAACTTCTGATGGGGTTTGCTTTACTACTTCGATTAACACCCTACAAAGAATATATATACTTATTAAACTTTTTCTATCAGACATAATAGCTTTATTTGCAGCTTTATTAGTTGTATTTGTAACTGAACTGATAGAGTCTTGGGATACATTAGAAGAAGAGGTCCAATATTTATTACTTTGATTTCTACGATGATATCCAGTGATAGAACCGTTGGATAATCCTGATATCAATGATCCTGGATGCGTTTTTTGTGAAATTATACCCATGGAGCTACTTCTTCCTCTTGTTAAAATTTCTGCTGTTGAAGATTTTGAAAAAGGGGATTTTGAAATTGAAGCTGATAAAGGAGTAGATGATTGCATGTTACTATTTTGAGTATTATTATTATTATTATTAGATGTAATATCTTGAGTAGATGATGATGAAGTTGAGTCTGATCTATGTGCAGAATTTTCAGATTTTGATTTTCTCCAAAACATTACTGAATCAATTACAGGTTTTGGTTTTCTACGCGCTATAAAACCTAAAGATGACAGTATTTTATCAAAAGCAAGATCAGCACCTGGGCCTAAAATTGATGCTATCCGAGGTTCAACTTCTGGCGGATAAGCCAAGCAGGCACTTAATTTTCGTTCAGCATATCTAACAAATTGTGTAAATACTATATGTAATGCATATTCAGCTGGCTCTTTCAAATCTGGACTTGATGATTTCATTTGTTTATCTGTTGGAGATTCGTCATTTTGGTTAATAATACTGCTATTGGTTGTAATAGTAATAGGGGTAATGTTAGGAGTATTAAAAATACTATTAGGAGTATTAAGAATACTATTAGGAAAATTATTATTCTTGTTATTATTCTTGAAATTAATGTTACTGTTTTTGACACTATTGTTATTATCATTATCCTTATCGCTATCGCTATCGTTATCTATATTGGTGTTACTATTGGTAATATTACTATTACTATTAATGTTATTAATGATATTCTTAACGGGTGAAGAATTATTAGTAGTGTTTATGCCATCATCTATTGGAATTTTTTGAACATTTGAAATATCCTCGAGTTGTGCCAGAGAAGGAATTTCAATGCTAGGAGAATCCTGCTCCATTGCATCAGGATTGATGTTTTATGATAAAATATAATTTTTTGTAACTTTTTTATAATTATTTTCTCTTATTATCTTTCTTCGGCAGTCGATACAAGGAACCTTCAATTTAATACCAAGTAACTGCACTCTAGTAACTAAATAAAAATAAATATTTGAACGATGAAATAAAAACAAAACAAATCAAATCAATACTAAATAGAATGAAATTGCGCAAACTATTAAGGATGTTAAAATTTACACTTGTTGAATTGAAAATTATTTTCCTAAAAAAAAAAAAAAATTTAAATCAGCATTGATTGATTCATTCAGTTAGAATTCATAAAATCTAGAAAAACTAAAGTATTTTATTATCTACGGGAGAGGTGAGAAATGAGCAATACAGATTATTACAAAAATACCCGAATTATTATGTAGTAAAATAATATTGCCTATAATAATAATAGTAATAATAATAGTAATAATAATAGTAATAATAATAGTAATAATAATAATAATAATAATAATAATAAATAATAATAATAAATAATAATAAATAATAATAAATAATAATAATAAATAATATTAATCAATAATATTAATAAATAATATTAATAAATAATATTAATAAATAATAATAATAAATAATAATAATAAATAATAATTACTTAATTAATTAAGTAATAAAAACAAGCAAATAAATAAATAAATAAATAAAAAAATAAACTTATTTTATTTTATTTTCTTTTACTTTCAAAATAAATTATATCTTAAGTTTAGGTTAATTTGTTTACTTTATTTAATTCAATTTAAAAATAACATAAAATAACATAAAATAGCATAAAATAACATAAATTAAAATAAATATACAATTAAATAGTTAAATAATTAAGTAAAAATAAATAAATAGATAAATAAATAATCAAATAAAAAAAAAGTAAATAAATAGATAAGCAAATAAATATAAATAGATAAATAAGGAAATAAATATCAATTAAATAGATATAAATAAATATAAATAAATATCGGTTATGTATGCAAGACAAAAAAGATTAAAAAGAAGCATTAGTAAGAAATTATAATCAATATGCTTGCTTAATAAGAGTTTATGAAGAGTTTACTTTTAATAATCGCTGACAAATATCAGTTAGCTAATAGTTAATAACTGACTAATTGTATCGATTCGGTAATTGCATTAATATGTAAATAAATATATTTTTATAATAAAATGCAAAAGAAAAAAAATAAAAAAATAAAACAATAATTTTTAATATGTCTATTAAAGGTAATTTTTTTTTTTCTTATGATATCATTGTATTTATTATTTGTATATTTTTTGCATGCATATTTAAATTTTATTATTATGCGTATTATTTTAAGCGCAAAACTATTATAAGATGTATATTACATAATCTATATTTTAACAGATTTTATATTTTTCTGCTGCTATAATAAAATGAATGTATTTTTTTTTCTTTTTATATTGCTTTTTAAATAAATAATTAGCGCTCGTTATACTTAAAAATATATTAAATTGTATTCGTTGCTATAGTATTTAAACGTTTTTCTATCTAAAATAGGTAATTGCTAATATGTTTTTGTGATTTTTTTGAATAAACCTTGTTGGTATTATTATTATTAGTATTATTATTTTTTAAAAATAAATTAGATAGTTTAGTCCTTTTGTATTTTGGCTCACATAACATTGATTTAGGATGATAAGGATTATTATTCCATATTTTAAATTTATTATAAACATGAGAAACTCTTAAATTTGGATATTCTGATTCTTTTGAATTTATAGTTGAATTTGAATATGAATATGAAACCTTTTCATTTTTATCATAATAATTACTGTCATCATCTAATTTATATTTATTTCCTTGTCTTTGGTTAATTTGATTATCATAATTAGTATCGTAATTGTTATAGCTATTTTCGTATTGATTTGTGTCATAATAGCCATTGTATTTTACATAAATATTATTATTGATACTGTTATTATTATTATTATTATTATTATTATTATTATTATTATTATTATAAGAGTAATCATTATCATAATTATCATAACATGAATCATCATCATTTTTATATTCGTTGTCTTTATATTCAGAGTCATAGTCATTATAGTCAGAATATTTTTCATTATTATTATTAAAATCTAATTCATCTTGATCTCTATATTCATAAAGAGTAGAATATGTTTTTGAAACATTATGCTTTCTCAATGCTGAATTTTCTTCTTCAATAGCAGCTAAAAGCATCGTAGTTGAAAGTGTTCTTTTCATTCTTTTTTGTTTATAACTTTTAAATGAAATTCCTTCTTCAAACATACTTTCTCTATATGAATTTCTACATTCACTATATAATGATGGATTTTTATAATAGCATGCTAAAAGTGAATTTGGACTAAATCCATTTTCATCTGTTTGAGGAATAGGAGATGAAATCTTTCTTTTTGAAAGTAATTTAATTGCAAATGCATCTTGAATTGAATTTATCCACTTCATTTTATTACGATTTTTATTTTTGTTATACAATTATTAACTTATGTCTTCTATGTACATACATATAAATATATATATATATAAATAAATTTAAAAGGAATAAAAAATGATATTCAAATGAAAGAATATCTACTTCTGTTTTTATACTACATCATGTATTAATATTTTTAATTAATTTAGAAAGATTACAACAAATTAAACAGTTTGTTCAGTTTTTAAATAATGAAATTTTATTAATTTAGTGGTATCCTTTATTATTTCTAATTTGCTGTTATACTTCACTTATTTTCATTTTTATTGTAATTAAATTTTGATACACTAATAATGCGAATTTAAGATTATTTTATAAATATTATTTATTAATTATTATTTATCTATAAACATTATTTATTAATTATTATTTATTTTATATATTTCTTGGGTTTTAATATTTGTCACTTTGATATTCCAATATAAATGAAATGCACTTCACAAAACCACAACCCTTATTTAAATTCATTATTACCTTGAAACAAATACTCGCTCTACAAAATGTTAAATAAATACATTACAGTGATCCAACATAATAATATTACTACCATAAATAAAATATTACTTAAAATATTAAAACTATATAGACATTAAAATTAAATTAAATCTTATAAAATTATAAAAAAATGCATTATACTTTTTTTTTAACCATAAATTAATAAATACAAACTAGTAAATCATCAAACCTTACCCAATCGAATATCTTTTATTCTCTATCAAATTTTCGTTATGATATTCTTTCCATAGTAATCGTAAAAAAAAAAAAAAAAAAATAACGAAAAACACTAATAAAATAAAATACAATTAAAATACAATTAAAAAATAAGGGAGAGGGGGAAAAATTATACAACTCATATACGTTGTCTTGTGTCATTATTGTTAAAATTAACGTGATTGATACGACTATTAAGGCTCTTAGCACTACCATTAATATTCGAGCTACCACCACTATGATCCTTAATAACTAATTCATGAATAAATAAAATCATATCATAAATTGCTTCAGGATAGCAAATCAGCCCGGTATCTACACTCATTATACTTCCACGATGTTTATTGTAAGTTGCTATTGCATCATATGAAAGTATAGGCTTTAAATTCCTTACATCAGAAATCCTGTCAGTAATGTAAAACAACACTCCTTTGCTTTCGTGATATTTTACAGATATTTCAATCGCAAAATCTGATGCAGTATGTAAATAATTAAAATTATTGTAAAAAGATCGGTTTTTCTTCAAAAGCATGACAGCTTTAAAATTCTTCCCTTTACCAGGATAATAAAGTCGAAACTGAGTTGCGCTTCTATAAGACACATACACCTCATTTGAATCTAAAGAAACAAGTAATTTAATTAAATTTCCAGTGGCATTTAATACAGTTATTACAGTACCCAAATCAGATACTTGTAAAACGTATTTAAATAAAGGTTCAAACCTTAAACATGGATTATCCTCAGATAATTTTAATTCCATATCTTTTCCATTCGTAAGAACAATTGATGCTTTTAACCCTTCATTATAAATAAATTTAAGTTCATTTGAACAAATACTATCTATCCTTAAATGAAATGATTTTGCCATTGTAGCAAATAATGCAATTTTATCTATTTCAAATAATTTTTCAGTAAAAAAGTTTACGATACCTTCGCCAGGATTTATAATTTTCATTAATGAAAAACAATTATCCGAAAAATCTACAGAAACATGCTCTTTTTTATTCTCAATATATTTCAATACTTGAGACTCATATACTTTTCCTTTTCCCAAAACAAAAATCTTGTTTGACTGGGTTACTGAAAGAGATACATATAAAGCTGAAAAACACGACTTATTCTTGATATAATCCGACATCTCTAATAAAAAAATAACCTCAAGCTTTTGTGGGACAAAGTATATATTTTTAGATTCATGTATTTTTCTATAAAGAATATTACTTTTTCGAAGGTCTTTTATAAACTCATACTGAGTAATCCAAAGAGAAGAATATGCTGAAAGATCGTCAAGTTCACTATATTCAGGAGTAGGATCAGATAAACAAGTCTCTAGTCGTTCCACATAATTTGGGGACCAGCCAATTTCAGTAGAAGTGACATTAGCTATCCACCAAGATAATGGATCATCTGAAAATACAACAAGAATAAGCCAACCAGGCCTCCATCCTGGTTTAGATAAGGAAGTGATAAATTTTGACCTTGTCTTCAATAGTTTGCGTATCGCATCGGATCTATTAGGAGTTAATCTATACACATGCCAACCTGCAGTACGTGCGCGGGATTCTAAAATCTCTTGATTAGTTGATAAACGGAGGATTAATATTGACTCTGGAAGTAATAAATTCATACTTGGTAGTAAATTTACATTCCTTTCTGAATGCATAATTATTGGATTACGGCTTTGAAATGTTACTCTTCCAGTAATTTTATCAAACGTTACTATGATTGACCTACTGGGATTAAGTTCAATAAAAAGTTTATGTTTACTTAATAATTTTAAATTATTAGATGAGAGTCTAAAAGTGTAAAATTTTAGTAAAGATTTGTATAGTGAAGAAATTAAATAAGAAATATGCAATGAAATTACTTTACTAATTAAAGATTCTGCTGATATAGTTGCTGTATCAAAAATTAATTCCTCATCTTGGACTAACTTTCCTTCTCGATACCATTTTATTGCAATTTGATTAGTTTGTTTTGATATTCCAATTACTATTTGATTTCTAGAATCTGGAAGATTTGCCCAATAATTAATTTTAACTATTCTTTTATTAGGAAAGTAATAACAAATAAGGGATTTTGCCCAAGATTTTTTTGAAAGAGCATATGCTTGAGAATGTAGTAAAGAAAGTTTATGACTAAGTGTAAAATTGTGCATAAATTTATATAAATCATTTAATCCAGATTGTGCAAGGAGAGTATTTGAATGTTGTTCAATAAGCATTCGCATATCTACAGGTATTTGTGTTAGAGGGTCAAAAGTAAAACGAAAATCTATTAGAAAAAATTTTGAGCTTGAGGTATTATCATAAATTCCAACGTCGAATTCAAATTCATCAGGAACACTAAAAGTAGCTCTACCATCATGGATGGAATATTTTTTAAAATATGAAATAAGTTCTTCTTCTAATGTTAGTCTAAAGGATAAGAGAACATCAATTTCTCTTAAAGTATTATATATAGTTTGTGAAGATAATTTTTTTGGTGGTATAAAATTAAAATTAGATAAATGTGGTTCTCCTTTAACTATAACTTGTAAAGCAGTAGAAATATCTGGATTTCTTAATCTTGCAGTACCTAAAGAATGTTTAATATCTTGTAAGGAATAAATTACATTATTATAACAAGATTGTTGAGAAACTAGCCAATTAAATAAATCTATTGTTAAAGAAACTTCTGGAGATCTTTTTGCCCAATTTATTAAAACTATTAATTTCAGAAATTCTTCATGGGTATCCATAAAATAGTTTATAATATTTCTCTTTCGTACAGAATCTTTATTTGCAGGCATAGTTTCAATAATACTAACTAGATCAGAGTATGAAGCATCGATAAGTCTAGAAATAATTAGACTAAAAGGGATGTAATTTGTTGTTATATGTGGAATAGCCGACGGCTTTGGAACCGATATTGTGTTGGAGTCATTTTCTGTTGAAGAGTCTATTATTTTCATTATGGTTTAGTGAATATATATTAATTTATATGCATATGAAGCAAAAATGTAAATAAATATTTAAATGAATTATGAAATATGAATTGTAATTTTTGAATTATGAATGTATAAATGTATAATGTATAAATGTATAAATTATATAAATTTATATTACAAATTATATATATAAAAAAAGAAAAATTATAAATATATATATAAAAAAAAAAATATTAAATATTATATTTTCTAATGATTTTTAATTAATGCATAAGTAATGCTATTAATAATATAATTTTTTTTTCTTCCTTCTTTCCTTCTATTTCAGTAAATAATTAAAATTAATAACTTATAGTAACGAATTTATTATATATAATACATATATTTCCTGAATATAATATAATATAATATAATATAATATAATAATATGTATATTTTGTATTATATATAAATGCTTATAAGATTCCTTAAAAATATTAATAAAAATGCTATTGGAAAAATATAAAATATATTAGTATACACAGTAGTGCACCACTAAACTTTAAATTAAAAAAGCAACAGGTACATAGATATAATAACAGTCACTTAATAAAAATCGTTAAATTTCAGCAACAATAATTTTATAATACTCAATAGATTAATTTAATATTTTATAATATTTTATAATATTTTGTATATTATACTATAATTGAAAACCTATAGTTTTTTTAAAATATTTTAAAGAATTTATTATTCTAAGTATACCAAAAAAAAAACAAATAAACAAAAAAACAAATAATTTATAAGTAAATTGATTTTTAATTATTATAGTAGCTATTACTTTAATTGAAATTCATTTTTGTTTTTCCCATAAAAATTTGCAATTTAATAGCAAGGTTACTATAGCAACATAAACTGTATATTACCTGTAAAACATATATATTGCTATAGTAATTGCGATAATAATCTAATAATAATATACAATTATTATTAATTCCTTTATTTCTTATACTGTACCGGTATTATTTTATTATTACTACTTTATTTGGTTGAAATTATTATATTATATTTTATTTTATTATATTGTATAGTAAGTCGATTTGTGCTTGTTGCTATGCAATGTTTGTTATGTTTTCTATGAGAAAATGAGAAAAAATAAATCAACAAAAAAAAAAAGACTTAAAAATAAATACAATACAATAAAATAGAAACTTGAATAAAATAATAATAAAATAATAAAAATAAAACAAAATAAAACAAAATAAAATAAAATAAAATAATAAAATAATATAATATAATATAATATAAAATATAATAATAAAAATTAAAAAATAAAATATAATAAATTTAGTAAAATATAGTAAAAATACAGTAAAAATATAATAAAAATTAAATAAATATAGTAAAATATATTTTAAATCAAGTACATAAATAAATATTTACACATTGTATAGAATAATTGTAAAACCATTGGCCCAGATTTGTATGTCTTTTTAATATTGTTGGTTGCTTTATTTTATTTTATTTTATTTTATTTTATTTTATTTTATTTTATTTTATTTTATTTTATTTTATTTTATTTTATTTTATTTTATTTTATTTTATTTTATTTTTTATTTTATTTTATTTTATTTTATTTTTTATTTTATTTTATTTTATTTTATTTTATTTTATTTTTTATTTTATTTTATTTTATTTTATTTTATTTTATTTTATTTTATTTTATTTTATTTTATTTTATTTTATTTTATTTTATTTTATTTTATTTTATTTTATTTTATTTTATTTTATTTTATTTTATTTTATTTTATTTTAT
>JAJMCY010000255.1:6235-19436 GCA_030565755.1 Ascobotryozyma cognata
TTTTTTTTTTTTTTTTTTTTTTTTTTTTTTTTTTTTTTTGCATTTATTTTCCCATTTTGCCACATTTACAAATTTGCCACTTTGTTTTTGTTTATTTTCCTATTTTTTTTATTTTTTTTTTTATTTATTTTTATTTATTTTATTTATTTTATTTTCCTATTTATTATTTATTTTGTTTATTTTTATTTTGTTTATTTTTATTTTTATTTATTTTCCTTTCCCTTAATACAAAACAACAACAAACGGAAATAATACTAAAAAATAAAAATAAATAAAAATAAATAAAAAAAATAAAAAAAATAAATAAAATAAATAAAATAAATAAATAAATAAATAAATAAATAAATAAATAAATAAATAAAACAACACTAATAACACTAATATAGAAAACAGGATATCATAATTATAAGTGGTTTATTTGTTTATTTTATTATTATTTGTTGGTCTTTTACTGTTGTTTATAAAGGTTATAGATAGCGTTATTGATTAATTTGGATTAATTTGGATAATTTGGATTAATTTGGATAATTTGGATAATTTGGACCAATTTCGATCAATTTCGATTAATTTCGATCAATTTCGATCAATTTCGATCAATTTGGTGCAAATTTGCGTTAATTTCGACTAAGTTTAACTAATTCTGTTAATTATACTCGCTAAGACATACTAGAACTAAACTTTGACATTTTTAACTAGACAGGTTCACTTTGGCGTCAGAGGTATCTAATTTGTTATTTTTTATTTATTTTGTTTATTATTTCTATTTATTTTTATTTATTTATTTATTTTTATTTATTTATTTATTATTTTATTATTTTAAATTAAATTAAATAATCAAATAAATCAAATAATCTAATTTAATTTAATTTAATTTAAATAAAATAAATAAATAAACAAATAAATAAATAAATAAAAGAAAATAAATTTTATCTATTATTTTATTTATTTATTATTAATTTTTATTTATTTTATTTATTTATTTTATTATTTATTTTATTATTTATTTTATTATTTATTTTATTTATTATTTTATTATTTTAAATTAAATTAAATAATCAAATAATCTAATTTAATTTAATTTAATTTAAATAAAATAAACAAATAAATAAAAGAAAATAAAATTTATCTATTATTTTATTTATTTATTTATTATTTATTTTATTTATTATTTATTTTATTTATTATTTATTTATTATTTATTTTATTTATTATTTATTTATTTTTATTTATTTTATT
The DNA here is from genome assembly GCA_030565755.1 of Ascobotryozyma cognata. NCBI lineage: Eukaryota > Fungi > Ascomycota > Trigonopsidomycetes > Trigonopsidales > Trigonopsidaceae > Ascobotryozyma > Ascobotryozyma cognata. Next base: position 7,472 of record JAJMCY010000255.1, read on the forward strand.
TATTTATCATTTATTTATTATTTTATTATTTTAAATTAAATTAAATAATAAAATAATCTAATTTAATTTAATTTAATTTAAATAAAATAAATAAATAAAATATTTTTATTTATTTATTATTTATTATTTTTTTTAATTAATTATTTATTATTTTTAATTTTTTAATTATTTTAATTATTTTCTTATTTAAATCGAATCGAATTGAATTAATTAACCAAATAAACCAAATAAATCAATTTGATTTGATTTGATTTAAATAATAAAATAAATAGAATATTTTTTATTTATTTTAATTATCTATTACTTTATTATATATTTTAGTATTATTTATTTTTAATTATTTTATTTATTTATTTATTTATTAAATTAAAACAAATAATCAAATAAACCAAATAAATTAATCTAATTTGATTTAATTTAATTAAATAAATAAATAAACTATTTTATTTATTATTTATTCATTTTTTTAATTATTTTTAATTGTTAATTTTTTTTTATTATTTATTTATTATTTATTTTATTATTTTTAATTTATTTATTTATTAAATTAAATTAAATTAATAACCAAATAAACCAAATAAATTAATTTGATTTAATTTAATTTAAATAAATAAATTACCTTATTTATTCTTATTATTATCTATTGTCACATGTTACTATTAGTTCCATTGTATTTATTATATTTTAATTTATATTTAATCATTCATATTTAATCATTCATATTTAATTATTCATACTCAATTATTCATATTCAATTATTAAATATTGCTCTTTCAACTATTGCTCCAATGATAACCTCGTCGCCCCCCCTAGTCACTTCCTGTTCGTCTGTTAATGCCCGTTCGTCTGTCAATGCCAGACCTTCATTTAATAGTCCAAATCAACAAATAAATAATTTTAACGATCAGCCTATCTCGGGTTTAGAGAATAATTCAAAAAAATTCCTTACAAGACATCACAGTATAAGGAACACACAACACAAACATTCAAATCATCATCATCATCATCACAGGCACAGTCTTTCTACAACTGCTTCTTATTATCCTCTATCAAATGTAATGAGTTTAAATGACAATCAACCTTTTCCTGATATTCAAGATAAAAACCAACCTATAGATGTATCTACGAATATCACAAACACAAACACAAACACAAATACAAACATAAACGAAAATATTAATAGAAACCATCTAGACTTTTCTCCTAATTTCTTTCTATCTCCTTCTATATCATATCCCACACAAATAGATATAAATCCCTTTGACGCTTTTCAACGTTCGCCTGATAATTCAAATGGAAACAATGATGATACTAATGACAATCAAAATTCATATTTTAATCAAAATAATAACCAATATGTAAATCAAAATAATCAATATGACAACCAAAATAACCAATACTCCCAAAACCAATATGTCAATCAAAACAATCAATATTCCCAACATAACCAATATTCCAATCAAAATCAATATCAAAACCAATATGACAATCGAAATACAAATACAACCCCTTTGAATTTAAATCTATCAACAAACTCCTATTTTAATAACATGGATAGTAACTCTCCTCAGCCAACCACAAATGAATGTCAACCCAACTTATTTCTTAATACAATTTCAAACACAATTACAAATACAATATCTAATGCAATTTCTAATGCAATCCCAAGTACAGTTCCTGATACACTTTCTAATACGATTTCTAATACAATCACTAATGCAATTACTAATACAATTCCGGCAATCTCTAATACATTATCCAATTCAATTTCTAATTCAAGCCGTAATTCAACAAACTCACAAGCCCTAGGTCAAATTGGAACCACTTTTTTTAATAACTATCCTAATTTCCCTTCACAACGTAATCAAAATATTAATCAAAACCCTATAAATCAACAAAATGTCTTTTTCAGATCTCCTTTTAATTCATCACCAGTTGAAAGAATTAAACCTTCTAATACAAATGATTATACAGATGATTATTCTTCTAAAAGAATACATCCTCATCGTTCAGATTCTGTCCCTTCAATGTTTATAGGTCCCACATATCAATCTTCACCTCGATCTAGACCAGCTACTGAATATGCAACTTTAATTTCATTCACTCCACAATCACTTTCAGATTCAATTGTTAACAATCAACATAAAACCCTTATTATAGATACTAGACCTTATTCTCAATTTTATAATGCTCATATTGTAAATGCTGTTAATCTTTGTGTGCCTAGTACTTTGGTTAAAAGAAAAAATTTTACAATTGAAACAATCATAAAATCATTATCTGATTCGTCCAAAGCATCACAAGTAGAAGATTCTATTATTAATTGGAAAGAAGCAGATTTAATTGTATTTTATGATTCAGATTCAAGAGTTTTACCTATTTCTTGTTCAATGATACATATAGGTACGAAATTTAGAGTTGCCGGATATTCTGGTACTTTAGGGTTTTTATCTGGTGGATTTAAAGCTTTTAAATTATCATATCCAGATCTTTTATTTACACCAAGTGAAGATAAAGATAATTTAATAAATTTATCTAGTTCAAATCCAGTTATTGGCTCTACTAAATTAGATTTAAATTCTTCAACTTCAAATTTAAAATTAAAATCAGCTTATTCATTACCTTCTTTAACCCTTCCAAGGAATTGTTCAGTTTTATCTGGGTTAGCACTTCCTACACCTGCTATAGATAATAGACTTTCAAATCCTAAAGCTACAATATTTAATTGTATTAGACAAAATAAAGAATCTTATTTTAATATTAATCCAGTATCTATTCGTGTACCTAAGATTTCTAAATTATCTAAATTTGATACTGAATTTCAATTCCCCGATTGGCTTAAACAAGCTATGGAAGATCATGGAGAACTTCTTAAAGAAAGATTTAATAGACTTGAAAAATGTGAACGTGATAGACTACAAAGAGTTGTTACTTCTCTTGGGGAAGGGGATGTTAGTAGCAATTTAAATAATTGTAGTTTTAATAATGGAATTTTAAAAATATTTGAAAAATTTACTGATAATAATATTACCTCTGATACATTAAAAAGATATTCAATTGCTTCTGCATTTGAAAGGGGATCTAAAAATCGATATTCAAATATATGGCCATATGAATCAACAAGAGTTCGTTTATCACAAGATGGAAGAAATTCATCTTGTGATTATATTAATGCATCACATATAAGATTTAATAATTGTTGTAAACATTTTATTGCTACACAAGCTCCACTTCCATCAACATTTGATGATTTTTGGTGCATGGTTTGGGATAATAATGTTAATGAAATTGTAATGCTAACAGCTGAAAGGGAGAGTGGTTTAATACGTTGTCATCCTTATTGGAAACCAGGGAAATTAAATAGACATCAAGTTGAAGTTATTAATGAATGTACACGATTACTTGTTCCTAATGATTTAGAATCTTCTGTTGTTATTAGAAAGATTTTATTACGGCGAGTTAATAATAATAATAGTAAACATGCAGATAAATTTGAATCTCGTGTTATAACACAAATTCATTTCTCTCATTGGCCAGATAATGGAATTCCTATTAATCCTGGATACCTTATTCAGATTATTAATTTAAGTAATATAGAGAATGATGGTAATACTGATATCAATGTTAATGATATTTGTGATATTAATAAACAAAATCAACAACATTGTAATGAGAATCCTATTTTAGTACATTGTTCTGCTGGATGTGGTCGAACGGGAACATTTTGTGCAGCAAGTTTTGCATTAGAGTGTTTAGAGAAGGATGAAAATAATAGTAATAATAATAATAATAATAATAATAATATTAATAATAATATTAATAATAATATTAATAATAATATTAATAATAATATTAATAATAATAATAATAATAATATTAATAATATTAATAATAATAATAATAATAATAATAATATTAATAATAATAATAATAATAATAATAATAATATTAATAATAATAATAATAATAATAATAATAATAATAATAATAATAATAATAATAATAATAATATTAATAAAAAATCATTATTTTCTCCTTCATTGTTATGTTCAGAAGATAATTTAAAAGAAATTGATACAGATGAATTTGAAATGTTACTTGATAATGTCCTTACACTTGAAGAGAAAGAAAGAAGAGATTTAATTTATACTATTGTACAATCATTAAGAAGACAAAGATTATCAATGGTACAAACGTTGTCTCAATATGTATTATGCTATGAAGTTGTTGTTATGTGGTTTATTTCAAAACATAGTTCTTTATCAATTTCTGATTTAATCCGTCTAGGATGTGATTAAATATGTTAATATTTATTTATTTATTTATTTATTTATTTATTTATTTATTTATTTATTTATTTATTTATTTATTTATTTATTTATTTATTTATTTATTTAAAGACATTTATTGTATATTATTTAAGAATGTTTTTCTGGTGGTGTTATTATTGGGTGTTTATTTGTTTGTTTGTTTTAAGTTTTCATTATATTATTATTAATTATTTAATTATATTATTATTCATTATTTAATTATATTTATTCATTATTTTATTTATTACTTATTCTTATACTAAATATGCTAGAAATACTTTGTCACTGCTGAACACTAGATGATACAAACATAATAAGCAAAGGAATAATATAAATCCAATATTTTTGTATAAAAGTCTTTTCTGGTTCAATTTTTTCAAATTTCCCTTCAACTACCTTATAAGGTTCCTTTAAAATCGGAACTACACCTTGATTATAAAGATTTAATATTACTTTTGGATAACTAATATTATAAGGAATATTATTAGAAAATTTACTCTTAGTACTAATTCCAATTGAAAAATCTAAATGCCAAACTTTTCCTTTTTCATTTAAATGAATATTATAAACAGGATATTCAAAATATTTTAAATTATTTATTTTTTTATATAGAACTTTACTATGTATTATTTTATTATTCTCATCAACTGCACTTATAATACTATTTTCAAATTTATTTTCTTTAATATGTTTATAAAATGTTTTCTCTGAACTGTAATATATGATTCCTATAGTATTCAAACTATTTTCTTGCTTAGTAAGATCTCCAGTTTTATTACTAATAACCAATTCATTTTGGATAATTTTAATATGGTGAGAAGCGTTATTTTTAATTTCTTGAGAATTTACTTTTAAAAAATTGTAAAAAATTGTAAGAAAGACTGTTAGGATTGTGAGAGAGTTAATTTTCATCATTTGTTTATTTTTTTTAAAAAATTCTTTTATGGTATATGTAATATATGATTTATATACTATGATATAATATAATATAATATAATATAATAAAGGATTAATTTTGGCATAGTTGAAAAGTGAGTGAGGCGTGAATTACAGTGTGTTGCTATGGTGACTAGTGTGTTGCTAGGGTATTAGAGTGTTTTAAGGTTTGGCTTCCATAATGGAAGCCAAACTGTATGGAAGCGAGCTATGGAAACCAATGGAAACCAATTGAAACCAATTGAAACCAATTGAATCTTACATGTACCACTGGAATCCTATGGAATCCAGTGCAATGCAAAAGTGCAGTATTCCTGCAGGATTACATGAATTTAAAGGGAATTTTATAGAATCCATGATAAAATAAATAATACTGCAATTAAGAAATGTAAATTGAACATATTTTAAGTACAGTGTATTTTAATAGATGAGATCAGATACATATTAAGTAAATATGTAAGTTAATGCATAGTAAATTAGTATAGTAATTAGTATAGTAAATAATATAGTAAGTAAATACAGTAAGTAAATACAGTAAATAAATACAGTAAATAAAAATAGCTTCACTGGTTGTTTACTGAGGAATACGTATAAGTACATATAAGTACATACAAATACATACAAATACATACAAATACATACAAATACATACAAATACATACAAATACATACAAATACATACAAATACATACAAATAATATAAAGTACACACAAATAATAATAATATAATAATGTCACTGGCAGATTATTTGGCTAAACACTATTTGGACGAAGATTCTAGTTTGGGACAAGAAAGTAAAAAACATAAAAAAGATAAAAATAAAAAATATAAAAAAGAGACAAAAGAGACAAAAGAGACAAAAAATAACCTAAGGATACGGATAATAGATGAAGATGAAAATTCGAATTTGAATTTGAATTTAACTAGTAAAAATGAAAATCTTAGTGATAACGATAGTGAAAATGATAATGAAGATGAATCTTTAGTACAAAAAAACGGTAAGTTAGTTATATACTTAGATATGATTATATTTATATTTATAGTTGTAATTATACTATACTTATATTTATTACTATAACCATAACCATTATAACTACACACATCTAACACACAGACAAACGAAAAAGTTGGAAACCAGTAGGAAAACTAAAAATAAAAAACAAAATAGAAGAACCAATATCAAAACCAATATCAAAACCAATACCAAAACCAATACCAAAACCAAAAGGAGGATTAAAAACAGCACAAGAAATTGAAAATGAAATTAATAAAAAAAGAAATTTAGAAGAAAAAACTATAAAAAATCAAGAAAAAAATAAAAAAACAATTTACAGAGATGCTACAGGTAGAATAATTGATTTAAAAAAAATTAAAAATGATATTTTAAAAAAAAAAGAAGAAGAAAAAAATATTAAAAATTTAGAAATTAAAAATTTAAAAGGCGATGTTCAACTTTTAGAAGAAAAAAAAATTAAAGAAAAACTTGAAATTATTAAAAATGCTCCATTAATTAGATATTCAGATGATTTTGAAATAAATAAAAAATTAAAAGAAAAAGAAATATGGGAAGATCCAGCAGCATCATTTCTTAAAAAGAAAAAAGTAGAAAAAAAATCAATTACAGGTTTAGATTTATATAAAGGTAATTATAATCCAAATAGGTTTGGTATACCTCCGGGACATTTATGGGATGGAGTTGATCGTTCTAATGGGTTTGAAAAGCGTTGGATTCAGAGACAGAATGAAATTCTTCTAAGTAGACGTCAGGACTATGGGGCTGATTAGTGTGGAGGTGTCGGTTTTCGTATTTACGTTGTATTTACACTGAATAGTTTTAATCCTTTTTTAAGTTTATATATATATACATTACATTATAGATTTATACATATATACTTATATACATTATACATTACACATTAATGTATATAATATATACACATATTAGCTATTACTGTATTATGTGTAATGTATATTATAAAACATGAATACTGTATATACTAAGTACTATAAAGACAGAATAATAAAAAAACAAAAAAACACACAAAAAATACACAAAAAATACACAAATTATACACAAATTATAAATACATTGCCTATCCAATAGCTTATGATTATATTCGCTACATAAAACTTTATCTCTTGGCTAATTAACTAATTGTGCTTTCTAGAATTAATTTGTTTTCTATCTATAGGAATAACTGTAAAAAAAAAAAAAAAAAAAAAAAAAAAAAAAAAAAAAAAAAAAAAAAAAAAAAAAAAAAAAAAAAAAAAAAAAAAAAAAAAAAAAAAAAAAAAAAAAAAAAAAAAAAAAAAAAAAAAAAAAAAAAAAAAAAAAAAAAAAAAAAAAGATACGCATCACCATGGAAACGCAATCTTTTAATTAAATACTGTCTTTTGATTACCCAATAAAAAAGAATAAAAAAATCAATAGAAGAATATAAATAATTAAAAAAATTAAAAAAAATTAAAAAAAAATTAAAAAATAAATAAAATAATTAAAAAAATAAATAAAAAAATTGATAAATTAATTAAAAAAATTGATAAATTAAATACTGATATTGAACGGCTTCAAATTGGCCAATAAGAAATAATATTTTTTTTTTTAATTACCACGGAATCGCAGATCTATCAGGATTTTTCCCACGCCAATATTATGTAATTTAAAATTTTTTTAATTAATTTAATTTTCTAATATATGTTATATAATATGTTATATAATATATTATATAATATATAAGATGATATTATATAATCACCTGATATATCTTATATAATACGCCTATATATTTTTACATAATATAATGTTTTACGTCTTATATCAGTCTCCTGATATAATTACATCAATTTACTATCTATGGAATATTTTTAGGTATATCTTTATCTATAGTATTCTAGATGTTAGATATTAATATTGGATATTTTGTATATATAAGGGCGTTTCTGCTGTATTATTTTATATATTATACTTATAAATACTTGTAATACTTATAAATACATATAATACTTATAATACTTATAAATACATATAATACTTATAATACTTATAAATATAGTATATATTATTGTATATTATTGTATATTACGGTATTATTTTAACTATTTCACTCTATATAACATTTACTATAATATTCTTATATTATATTATATAATATTATATTATATTCTAATATATTCTAATAGTGTTTAAAATGAATAAAAACGAGAAGGTTGCTGTAGAAACTCTACCTGACTACGATACCGGATCATTACATAATCTTAGCGGGGAAAACTCAGATTCGGAAAAATACATTGACGAAAAAGGAAATAATATTAATAATAATTTAAACGATCTTAATAATCATTCAAATAATAATAATAATAATAATAATCATAATAATAATCATAGTGGGGTAAAAGTTGGGTTTTTCCGAAAATTCATTGATGGATTTAAAGAATATGAATTAAGTTCAGAAGAAAAAGCATATATTACATCAATTGCTTATGAAAAAGGACAAGATTATAATGATGAAGTTATTAAATATAAAGTTGCAAATGCACCACTTAATAGGTCATTAAAATCAAGACATTTACAAATGATTGCAATTGGTGGGGCAATTGGATCAGGATTATTTGTTGGTTCAGGATCATCATTATCAGGTGGTGGACCAGCTGCAGTTGTTATTGCATTTATTTTAATTGGTTGTATGTTGTATTGTACATGTCAAGCATTAGGTGAAATGGCTGTATTGTTTCCAGTTTCTGGCTCATTTTGTGTTTATGGATCAAGGTTTATTGATCCAGCTTGGGGTTTTGCAATGGGTTGGAATTATGCTTTACAATGGTTAGTTGTATTTCCTTTAGAATTAGTTGCTGCTTCAATGACAATTCAATATTGGAATGAAGAAATTTCATCAGCTGCATGGGTTGCAATCTTTTGGGTTGTTATTGTTTTTATAAATTTATTTGGTATAAAAGGTTATGGTGAAGCAGAATTTGTTTTTTCAATTTTAAAAATTACTGCTGTTTCAGGTTTTATAATTTTAGGTATAGTACTTGTTTGTGGTGGTGGTCCAAATCATCATTATTATGGTACTCATTATTATCATGATCCTGGTGCATTTGCTGCTGGTTTTAAAGGTTTATGTTCTGTTTTTGTTAATGCTGCATTTTCATTTGCTGGTACTGAACTTACTGGTTTAGCTGCTGCTGAAACTGAAAACCCAAGAAAATCTTTACCAAGAGCAACAAAACAAGTATTTTGGCGTATAACTTTATTTTATGTTGTTTCATTAACTTTAATTGGTTTATTAGTACCTTATAATGATCCAAAACTTATTGCAAAAAATTCTGTTGATGCAACTGCTTCACCTTTTGTAATTGCAATTAAAAATGCTGGTATTTCTGGTTTACCTTCAGTAATTAATGCTGTAATTTTAATTTCTGTTTTATCTGTTGGTAATTCATCAGTTTTTGCTTGTTCAAGAACTTTATGTTCACTTGCTCAACAACAAATGGCTCCAAAATGGTTTGCTTATATTGATCGTAATGGTAGACCAATTATTGGTGTTGGTGTTACACTTTTATTTGGACTTTTAGGTTTCTTATCTGCTTCATCAAAAGAAGGTGATGTATTTACATGGATGCTTGCATTATCTGGTTTATCATCAATTTTTACATGGGCATCAATATGTCTTTCACATGTTTTATTTAGATGGGCATGGAGAGTACAAGGTCATTCTTTAGAAGAAATTCCATTTACTGCACAAGCTGGTATTTATGGTTCAATTATTGGGTTTATTTTTAATTTTTTAGTTTTAATGACACAATTTTGGACTGGTTTATTCCCAGTTGGTTCTCCCGCAAGTGCTGAATCTTTTTTTGAAGCTTATCTTGCCGTTCCTGTAATTATTGCTTTTTATATTCCATATAAATTATGGTTTAAGACAAAATTTATTACTCCAGCTACTGCTGATGTTACTTCTGGTAGAAGAGAAATTGATCTTGATGCTTTACAAGAGGAGTTACGAATAGAAAGGGAAGAAATGGCAAAGAGGAACTTTTTAATACGGGTTTATTATTTCTGGTGTTAGTGTTTTTATGTTTTATATTATATATTATATTATATATTATATTATATACTATATTATATACTATATTATATTCTTAAGATCTATAGATATTTACTATGTAGATAGTAATACAATGTAATACGACTACTTAAATTTCAATTTATATACTAATATATATACAAATAAATACACAAATGAACCACATAAAGTAAATGTTAATAGATGATATAATCACTCAATTTAATCTTGTCTTACATTTAATTTATTGTATGATAATAGCCACTATTTTAACCAACGTTGAGGTATTAAATAAAAAAAACACTACGTAATCATTAAATACTATAAACTAGGTTATAATTACTTTTAATAAAAATAAAAAAAAAATAATAATAAAATACTACAAATAAATAGCATAAATAACAACAATAAAAACAACAATAAAAATAACAATAATAACAACAATAATAACAAATAAAAAAGGATATATATTATATAATAGGATCAAAAATAATACTCTCTTGTATCATCTTCAAAGTCTCATGTTTTAATCATTTTTTTAATAAGACCTCTGACCAGATAACCATAACAACCAAAAACAATACAAAATATCTATGGTAACCACCGTAACCACCGTAACCACAGTTAACGGTTAATATATAATAAGTAAAAAAAAATACGAAAATCATATAGCCGAGAAAGAAAAAAAAAAGACTTAGCCGCATGACCCCCACTTTTCAATTTGCACGTGACTTGCGCCTTACGAGTTATTTATTTATTTACCGGTAGGCTATAATACGAAATTAAAGATGACTAACAAAATTAAAAACATGACTAAGATCAAGTGACTCAAAAGCCAAGTCATTTGATAAAGTAAATTTAATATTTTAATATTTTTTATATATTTTTTATGTATTTTTATTATTTTTTTATTAATTTTTTATTTATTTTTTATTTATTTTATTTATTTTATTTATTTTATTTATTTTATTTATTTTATTTATTTTATTTATTTACTATTTATTACTTATTTATTATTTATTTATTTATTATTATTATTTACAATATTACCATTCTGTACCCGTGATGCCGTATAAAATTGAGAATTAATCGTTTTAGGTCAGTAGCATAAAATTTTTTTTAATTACCGTATAGGCGCATGCTAATGACTAAGTATGTTACAAGGATTATATAATAAATCACAATATATGACATAAACATGATCGATTTATTACATAATAATTGCACGTATTACATAATATAGTACAGGAAATTACATAACCGAGCGAATATTGGCATTGACTTTACTTAATTGTTTATTTATTTATTTATTTATTTAAAATTTTATTTATTTATTTAAAATTTTATTCTTCATTTATTATAAGTTTTTATATTTTGTAATTTAGGGCTTAAAAAGAATAATCAAATGAACTAAAAAAGTTAATTGTATTATATATTATTAATAGTAATATATAATTAAAAAGAATATTTAATAGTAGATTTATTGCCGTATAAACGGATAGTATCAGTTTAAAAATAAATAAATAAATTAAAAATAAATTAAAAATAAATTAAAAATAAATTAAAAATAAAAAATAATAAATAATAAGTACACATATTCATGTGTAGTTAGTTTCAGGGGTTATTCTAATCGATTTAATAGGCTACTGCAA
>JAJMCY010000256.1:7400-19419 GCA_030565755.1 Ascobotryozyma cognata
AAAAAAAAAAAAAAAAAAAAAAAAAAAAAAAAAAAAAAAAAAAAAAAAAAAAAAAAAAAAAAAAAAAAAAAAAAAAAAAAAAATTCGCTCTAAAATCCTTTTCCTAATAAGAAAAAAGCATACTAAAAATATAATAAATCCTAGTATGAAAAAATATAGTATAATTACTTATTCCACTTGTTTTTAAGCGGGTTTATCTATCAATTTGATTAAATGCTTTCGTTACAATTATTGGTTTATTTTTTTAAAATTTATAGTTAAAATTAAAGATTAAAGTTAAAAATTCTAAACTCAAAAAAAAAAAATCAAAAAAAAAAATTTTAATAGGAAGAATAGGGTAAAAGCATGATTTTTAGATTAAAATAAACATATATGCGATGAATTACTATAGTAACGTCGTATTTATGGTATTTTATAGCATTTTATAGCATTTTATAGCATTTTAGTGCATTTCTGATGCGCAAAATATACTATTTTTCTTATACAAAACAAAAAAAAAAAAAAAAAAAAATAGAGTTGGATTTAAATTTCTATAAAATACTGATTTGTATTCCTGTAGGGTTCTGAGGTTTTATGGTTTTAATAGCATTTTTTCATGTGTAAATATGTGGATTCTATATGGATTTCATATGGATTCTATATAGCGTTCTATTTGAAGACGGTTGTATATTTCTTTATTAATTTTACCTAAAATAATAAAAAATGCAAAATTTATTATATTTTAAAAATCGCTATAGGTTAATACTACATCTAAAGCTTTGTATGTGGATAAAATCTACTGTAGTTGTTTTATATAATAGTTGAATTTATTATTTGTAAATTATTATTTAATTTCGTAGTTTAAATAAATGAAAGATAGTCCACCTGCTACAAATTTACTTTCATTTCAAGACCTTTTCTTCGTAGTTTTTGGGATTCACCCGCCGGTTTTCCCTGATCGATATCTTCAGCAACAAGTTGATCAGCCTTTGTTCTCTTTGGAATATACGTAATTACATACTCTAATATTTTTGTAGTATTTTCTTTACTTCTAAGAGATTTAAGATTATTTTCAATTCTATCAATAGCAGGAAGAATTACAACCCCATTTTCATTTCCAATTATAAAATCACCCGCATATACAATAAATTCATTTGAAAGCTCTACATATGTATTAACTCTTATAACTTTTAAAGCTGAACCAGGTGGTGCAGTACCAATATCTTTAGCAAATATAAAAAAATCTTTATTTTTTTCCACTGCTCTTTTAGTCATATCACGTTGTTCTGATATATCTCTTATACGTCCATCTATTACAACACCATTAGCAGATTGGTACAATGCCCTTCTAGACATTAAACCGCCAAATAAAGCATTATTTGATTCTTTAGAATCAATGCCTGCAGAAATTAAAATAACTGAAGATTCTGTAACTGTATCAATATAACTTTTTCCATTAAACGCAGAAGTTGGACAAGATTTTAATGCGTATTGAACCGGATAAGCCGGACCAACTAATGTATTTTCACTATTAGCTGCAGTTTGTAATTTAATATCAGGCAAATATCCACCATCAGGGAACCCAAAGGAAACCAATGCATCGGAAACGTCACAAGGACTATATTTTGAAAGAAAGTCTATAAGTTCTTTTTCCTCGAGCATTTTGTGTGTTGTTAATCAGTTTAAGTATTTTTTAAATAAAGTAAATTTAAGGATTTTTTTAAAATACTACAAATTTAAAGGTGTTTTTTAAAATCCGGGGTAGTTCTTTTTATGACGTAATTGCGACCAACTTCCCCGGATTAAAAGAAAAAGAATACAAATACAAAAAAAAAAATAAAAAATAAAAACATAATAATAATAATAACAGATGTATTTACAGTCTCTAAAAAAAAATTTAAAAAAATTAAAAAAATGTACAAAAATTATAAAAATTTCTCATTTACCACCTAAATCCATAAGATCAACATTCATACCATCAAAAGCAGTTATCGTAGACAAATTCGTATCTTTGTATTCATCAATTTCAAAATAAGTTGGGTATCGTTGAGAAAAATGTGTATAAATAAGATTTTTTGCATTCATTTCCTTAGCAATTTTAAATGCCATAAGCCATGTAGAATGCATTTTTTTCATTGCAGTTTCTCGCATATCATCTGAAAATGTAGCTTCATGAATTAATACATCACAATCTTGTGCAATTCTAATAAAAGGACGCCAATAAGGGGAGTCTCCAGAATATGCAACACGTACAAATTCATTCCCATTTTCACTTCCATTTCTATTAATATAAAAATCAAAACAAACACAATATGCTTCATTTGTATGATTTGTAAGACATACTTTTACGTTTTTTATTATCATAGTATCATCAGTTAAAAGTGATTTACATGTTGTTAAATATTTTGAATCCTTCATAAGTGAGTTTAACCTTTCTGGTTTATAAGGAAGATATGGATTAATCATTGTATGTAAAGGAATAAATCCAATTTTTCCAGAAAATTCTAAAGGATAAACACGAATAATTTCTTCAAGATAAGCTAACATTTGTACTGGAGCAATGATATATAATATTCCAGAATTTTTTTTATTAGATAAATTTTCGGCTAATAGCTTATCTTTCAATAATTCATAAACACCAAGATGATGATCTGCATGCATGTGTGATATGTAAATTAAACGAATTGAATAAAGTAAATCATTATATAAAGTACCATACTTTCTTCTTAATGCAGAACAAGTACCCTCACCACAATCCATTAAAACACTAAAATCTTTATTAAATACTATTAAATTAGCTGAAACATTTCTTAAAGGAGAAGGACAAGCTGATCCAGTGCCCAATGTAATATATTGTATATTTGCCTTTTTTCCATCAGGAAATTTAGGCTTATAATCAGGATCATTTATACTTATTTTCTCTTCTTTTGATATAAGCCGTCGTAAGACATTTTCATCGACGTAATCTTCTTGCGATGGTTGCTTTTCTAATTGAATCTCTGGTTCAATACTTATAGAATTATCATTTTGTAGGATGAATGCATTTGAAAAAACAGATTTTAATTTAATAATTCTTTGATCAATATCTTTACTTATTGATATAGGTTCTAGTTGAGGAAGTGAAAATCTTCTAGGATACTTACTATTCAAGTACATATGTGCCTTGGTTATTACCGAGTATTGTATTGTATCTTTATGAAAAAGTGGATGCGAAAAAAAATGTTGTTTAACATTACGCAGTTTTTTTTTACAAAAATCTACATAATCTTTTGATATAGGATCTATATCCTCACCAAGTGAGTGAATTACAATAGATTCACGAGATTCATCTTGCCCATTTTCATTTTTTTCATCTGATACTATAGTCCAATTCTTTGATAATGCACTTTTAAGAAATTTTTTTGATGGAATATGTAAAATAATTAATCTTGTACCTTTATTTGATGGTCCAAGCACTTGATCTGGATAAATTGTAGTTAAACCATCTTTAGATTTTACAGGGATTCCTTTTGTCAAACTACCAAAGAGCCTTTTATCCACATTCAAACTTTCGGCAATTTCACGTTGAAATTTTCCTCTAGAATCTGTAAGATCAATAATATAGCATGTAGAAATATTTCTTGATTCGAATGTTGCAATTTGAGATTCATGAGAGGACATTTTTATAAATGAATTATACATATTAGATTTTGAAGTTTGTGGAAATTCAGAGGAACCATAAATTTTTACAAAAGTTGATTTGACAGAGTTATCTAAATCAATAGTGGCATCAGATTCATAGTTATTATTATAATTTTTATTAAAATCTGATTCAGTTTCAGCAACAAGACGAATACGTTTGATGTTTACAATATCATCTGAAAACAATTCGGTATCTTTTGGTTGTGTAAGATTACATCGTGGATGAAGAAAGTGCCTCCAAGTATTTAGGTAATGTGTAAATGCATTAGGTGTACCAGTATATATGGGGAATAAACTATATTCGTCATCGCTATTTTTGTTTGATTGGCTTAGCGAGGGAGAATTGGGATTTGAGTGATTGAATTTTCGTTTTTTCTGAGGGGTATTATTGTTATTGTTATTGTTATTTTTGCTATTATCGTTATTATTTTTGTTATTTTTGTTATTATTGTTATTATTGTTATTATTGTTATTATTTTTGTTATTATTGCTGTTATTGTTGTTTTTGTAGCCATTTCCATTGGCTCTTTCCTCATTTCTCTCACGAACAGTCAAAAAATAGCCTGCCAAGCCACCATAAGATATAGGATTTACCTGACCTGTTGCGAAAAATCCTTGTACAGTATTTCCTGGCCTGATATGATGATCACCTAGATATCTCACATACCCTGCTGGGCAATTACCAAATATGTATTTTTTTTTATCTGCAACTAAAAGTAGATTTATATTACCTCCTGGAAAATCAGCGGTAGAGGGTGTTATAATTATTTGAGCGTAGACTTTAATTCTCGACCGTAACAGCGTATTTGCCGGTTTTTTGTCCTGACTTTCCCTTAAATTATCAGAGTTTTCCACACTTTTAGAAGCGATTTTTGCCACCCTAGAGTCAAAATTATCCGAAATTCCCCCATTGAAACCGTCAATTTTCTCATCAATTTTCCCGTTATTTAAATTTGCTTTTTCATTAGCATATCCATTTTCATTTCCCCTTTTAGCTAAAATCTCTGAATTTAAACTTACAGTATTTAAAATTACCCCGCTCTTCTCGGAATTACCCACACAATCCGTCTGCCCCGCAGTCATTGTCCGGAAAAAATATAATCCTTTATAAAATCTAGTAAATTTATATTTGTTAGTAGTTTTAAAATTACTATGAGTTCTCCAAAACAAGTTGCCACTGTTTAAAACAAATCGCATTTAAGCAGCAACCAGCAAAAAATAAAAAATAATAAAAAAAATAAAAAATAAAAAAATAAAAAAAAAATTAAAAAGTTAAAAAAAAAAAAAAATAAAATAAAAGTTTAATGTCTATAGAAATTTAAAAAAAAAAAAAAAATATTTTTTGTTCCTAGGGTATTTAAAAGATGGCATTTACTTATTTCCTAAATAGGACGTGTTACCCTGGCTCTGTTGTTAAGACAACATAACAGTGTAATACACTAAATAATACGTTCCGGGTAACATATTTACATGACAACAATCCAAATACAAAGTTGATTTTAAACTTTAACTGTAATAAAGAAAGTAGAAATCAATTATTTAATTTTTTATTTTTAATTTTTCAATTTTTTAATTTTTAATAAACTTAATTTAATCTACGCATTTAAAATAAATAACATAAATAGCGTTCAGTTTTTTGCTCTGAACTGAATAGAATCTCTTAACGACAAAAAAAAAACAAATAAACAAATGAACTAATAATCAAAAACAAATAATCGTAAGTAAATAATCGTAAATACATAATAAATAACCACCAATGATAAATAGAAGAAACACAAGCATGAAAAAAAAAAAAAAAAAACAATACAGAGTAAATGAAATGGGATAATAATAAATAATAAATAATAAATAAATAAAAAATAAAATTTACTGACCCAATTTCACGCCTAGTCGTTTGTAAATTTCTTCAGCTGCCTTCAAAGCGTCTTCCCAAATCCCTTCTGGATTGGAACCTGTCTTCGTTTCGTTATTTTCCTTGTCTGGCTTAGGCTCTACTCTGACTTCCAAAGAAACAGCTTGAGTTGAATTATTGTTATTTTCTGTTTCAACAGAAGTGGATGTAATTTCTTCTTCAGAGTCAGTAGAATATTCCTTATGGAGATCAGACAGGTTTTCAGGAATGCGAGTTTCATATACGCGTGGGGTGGGATTATTTTGATAAGCAAGAGGCCATTCTGAAGCAGAACTATTAGTAGAGCTATTAGAATTAACAGAATGATCAGTTTGAAAATTTGTAAAAAATGGACTTAAAGAGTTTGTGCTTCTTGCTGAAACAAAAGGTGCTAAAGTAGGAGAAACTAAATGATCCAAACTAATTTGTAATGAATCAATTTGTTCTGGAGAGCTAGATATATCTGAAAAGCTATCAGATTGAGATACATCTGAAAAGATTGTATTAGGAGATAGACTATTCAAGTTTCTGTTTAAGTTTGAATCTACATTTGAGTTTGCAACACCGACATCAACAGATAAATTGTTATTATTATTAATATTAATATTATTTTGATTATTAATATTTTGATAATTATTGGTATTAATATTTTGAATATTGTTGGAAGAAATTGAATCCATATTAGATTGTTGTTGATTTCCATATGAATTATTCAAGAAATTTGAATAAGAAGGATCAAGTAACAAATCTAAATCAAGATTTTGAACAAAATTTTCATCATTCTTTATTTTTGAATTGGAATCAATAGAAGAAATCCCATTTAAAACATTATCCAAAGGGGGATTTTTCTGTGTAGGAGAATTGATCATAAATGAGGGATCTAAAAATTCAAAAAAATTAGACTCTTCGTTCTGAACTTGCTTTTCAGGCTCAATAATAATTGGAATATTACTAAATGATGGCATGCACATAATATTTGTTTCATTTTGAGTTTGACCGGGATTGTTATTAGTATTATTGTTAGTATTGTTATTATTATTAGTAGAGTTAGTATAGTTGGTATTATTTAAGATGTTACTATGGTTACCAATCATATTAGAAGGGTTTATAGAAGAGTTCATAGAAGAGTTCATTTTAGAGGCAAAAGAAGGAAGAGGAGAAAGTTTTGAAATTTGACGAACTAAAAGATCATTTTCGAATTTTGCATGATCTAATTCAGATTTTAAATTTGAAATAATTTCATCTTTATCTGAAATTAAAGATTCTAAATGTGCTATATGTTCTTTTCTACGTTGTCTAAATTGACGAGCAGATACTTTATTTCTTAATTGTCTACGTTCTTTTGAAGTTAATAATTTTGCCGCATCTGATTTAAGTAACTGTTCATCTGGATCTAATGGGTGTGTAGAATTATTACCAAGTGAATTATTTGAATAATTAGTATCAGAAGGACATTCAGACACGTCACTATGTTCAGAAGAGACTGAAAGACGTGGTGAAGCTGAACAATTAGAAGAAACAGATAACCGAGAACCGGTATCCAAAAAAGGTGATGTCATTGTTAGTTTTTAGTGTGTGAATATTAAAAATATTTGAAAGTGATTAAATTTTAAAGTATATATTTTTTTAAATGTTTTATTTAAAATTGTATTCTTTATTATTAATTTTTTTTATTTCCACCACCTAATAAGACGTTTTTTTTTTTGTTTTTTTTTAATAGTCAATAAAGGAATTAAGAATTTCAATTCCAATTCTTATTCCAATCAGGATTTTCGCTGTATTTATATTTTCTACTATATACTATATAAAGTTGTATAGCGATTGGTAACTAGGTGAAAAATAAAAATGAGTTAAAAATGAAAAATGAAAAATGAAAATTAATAAATAATAAATAAATAGTAAAAATAATAAATGAATATTAAAATAAATGAAAAAAATGAAAAAAATAATGAAAAATATTAAAAAAAAAAATAAAAATACTAAACAATAAATAATAAATAATAAATAATAAATAATAAATAATAACAAAAATAAGCAACAAATACACAAAATATACAACTAATAACAAACAATGGGGTCATAAAAAATGTGTTAACTATTGTGAATCGTCATGACAACGGGTAATTACCGCATTGGAAAATTCACTATTGTTGATCTTTTTTTCTTTTTTTCTTTTTTTCTTTTTCTCTTTTTCTTTTTTATAGGAAATATAATAATTAAGAAAGGAAATTTAAATTGGCTGTGTAGGAGCCGCGTAATCTGTCACGTGGTAATCACGTGATAATAAAAAATAAGGTGATTTTATAGGTTTGTTTTATTTTATAAGCACCGGTTTTTATTTTTTTAGAGGGGATTACCTTATTAGGAAATAACGGACATAAGATAAGAAGTATAAGAGAAGATAATGATGTATTATTAATATTTAACGAATTATTAGTCATCTGTTTATAATTTATTATTTATTATTTACCATTTTGACCCTCTGAAAGAAGCCAGACACGACCTAGGGCGCGAGAAAGTTGTTCGACATTACAGTCTACAAGAGCAGCTTTTGAAGCACTTTCTCTACGCATTAAATAAACCAAAGCTAAACCTCTAACCATATGTTGTAAATATAATGTTAAGCCACTATTTAATCTTGATGTACATGAGACAGTATTTGTATTTGTATTTGTATTTGTATTTGTATTTTTAATTGAATTTTTATTTTTATTTTTATTTTTAGTTGTATTTGAATTTGTAGTTGTAGATGTATTTGAATTTGTAGTAAAATCTAATGAATTCGCATGATAAAGATTATCTAAATCAACAGCAACATCAATAAAATCCGAACATAATTCATAAGTTTGAACATCAACAGGAGAAGCATCAGTTGCAACATAAATTTTTGAATTAATATCAAATAAAAAAGCTTTATCAACATTTGAATGTTGACAAAATAAATTTAATAAATTTTCAAATGTTGGTAATTGTGGTAACATTTTTTGTACAACTCTTGATAATGCTTCATATATTGAATGATCAAATATACTTGTAAGATGAAATGAAATACTTAGTTTATCATCTAAACCTGCATCCATTAAATCATCATTAACTCTTTGTGTTATATCACGTTGTGTATCAATTCTAAAATCTTCTGAAAGTCCATCAACTTTATGTATAAATACTTCAATTCTTATATTTGAATTAACTTGTGAAATAAATTCTATAATAGCATGTAAATTTGTAAGTGCATGCAAATATTCATCTTGACTATCTATTATATATATTAATGCATCAACATTATTTTGAAATAATCTTTCTATTTCTATTGTTGGTTCAAAATAATCCAATTGTCCTGGAAGTTCGTAAACTGTGAAATCTATAAACGCGCTTTGAATGTTAATAAATATGTATATGCATATAAAAATACATATAAAAATACATATAAAAATACATATAAAAATACATATATACATATAAAAATACATATATACATATAAAAACACACAAATACTATTAATCAACTCACGTAAAATTAAATTTGGTCGCCTTAGAGGTACTTTCAATATAAAGAGTATCTAAAGGTTGCATATCTCCAAAAACTACTCTGCATATAGATGATTTACCACTTCTGCGTAATCCCATTAAAAGAATTGTTGGTTTATCGTGTTTAAAGTCCATTATAATATACTGCTATTTTAATACTGTATTATAATTACAATTTATCTATAAAATTCACGCTATTTATTATACTTTTTTATGCTAATACAAACGTCAAACTCTGATATATTTAAATAAAATTCAAATATAAAAATTAATTATTAAAATCAAAGTTAAAATCCAAAGTAAAGTTTAATTAAAAATCAACCTTATCGTTTATTTATCCAAATTAGTCCGTTGTCATAGAAATTAAAATAATTTTTGCTTTAAGTGTGTACATGTAAACAGTTGTGCATAGCAACTAAAATTATTCTACATGGCTTCTTTCTGTACTAGAAGTATTTTTTGTTATACTATATTATATTATATTATATTATTTAATACACCTCTGTGCGCTTATTTAAACTCTTTTTCATACTTTAATAGCTGTTATATATTAACCCTAATGCAACCCTAATACAGTCCTAGCTCATCGTATTTATATTCAACTATAGTTATTTTTAAATATGCTCAACTGCACATTTCTATTCGACTTTAAATGCGACTTCATTAATCTATATATACATACATAATATAAAAATTAGAATTTAAGTGTAAATGGAATTTAAGTGTAAATATACAATATTTTACTTGTAAAAATTTACTATTTAAATTATTTTATAATACACTTTTAACTTATAAAAGATTTAAATACACGGTAAATGTGTACCCTAATCCTTATCTTAAAGCCAGTTCATACTATAGTCCCTTACGCTACAAATATAAATAAAATACATACAAATAATATATCAATAATATATTAGTAACTTAGAAATTTATAAACAAAAAATATGCTTATATTTACACATAAACTATAATATAAACTTTAATAAAAAATTTAATATAAAATCAAACAAATGTACTTCAATAAAATAAATGGATATAGGGTTGATATAATAATGGCTTCTGTTTTATGGTTTACTTTTCTATTGATATTGCTTTTATGTTTAACTACTTCTAATTTTGCTTTATTTTTGAATAATATATATACTGTTTATAATTTATATAAAGTTAAAATTACTATTATTTTAATATTTACAACTATTTTCTTTATAAGTTGCTTAATTTAAACCATTTAAAAAACATCAATGTCTTAAATTATTCTATTTTAATGAATAATGTACCCTATTCTGTCACTTAATTTTTAAAAAGCGACACTTATTAAGAAATTCGATAGCCAAGAAATAATCAACTCGGGATTTTATAATTTAACTACTATCGGTATTTTATAATTTACCAAGCAAGTATAGGTATTTTTATAAATTTTTTACTTCACAAGAGTGGAGTTTTAATGGTTATAAGGTGTTTATTTTATTAGTTTTTGTTTGGTGTTGGTTGGTGGTCAATTTTGTAAATCTTGTGATCACGATGGGCAAGAGATATATAGTATTATAAATAAAAATATATTAGAGGATGGAATATAGAAGGAGTTATTGTGTTAGTAACGGTTATTTGTTTGTATGTTTGTTCGTTTTTTATTTTAATTAATCTTGTAAATGGTATGCACTTGTCTAATATAAATACGGAATTCCATATGAATCCTGTTACAATTTATATTATATAGTAAAACACTTATATTATAGTTAATCATAACTAATGATATTTATTTAAAAGTATAAAAACATACCTTATTTATTATATAAACAATAAATAAATACTTACAAAAAAAAAAAAAAAAAAACACATCCTATCTATATAAAAAATAAATATATACTTATAATCATATATACTACAATTCCTTAGTTGCACCATCATCTTGAAGTACTTGTAATAAAAATAATAATGCTTTATAGGTAAATTTATACATATTATCTTCACGATCAGAACTACCCGTAGATGTAATTTGAGTTTTTCCAGATTTAGCATTTCCTCCAACTATGCCCACAAAATCTTTTCCTGTATTGTTATTATTATTACCAATATTATTAGTAGCTTTTTCTCCATTTACAACTCCAGGACCTGCTACTCCAGATTCCGCTAAAGCATATGTAGAACGTAATTCAATTTGTAAATTTCTAGCAAGACGTAAAACTACTTCTTCACTCGGTCCACTGGAAGTTAGAAAAATATAAGAAACAAACAAATAAATAAATAAATAAAATACACAATACGCACGTATAATTTTGAACATCTTGTCTTGCCCATCCTGAAAGTTTTAATCTCGATTCTAAAGAATACACAAGGGTTCCACCTCTGTAGTAAACCGATGCCCCTGGTACAGACAATAATGCTGCTGAAATCAGTCCTCCACAAGCCTGTAGTTAGCCAAATGTTTAATAAATAATTTAATATTTATTAAATATTTATTAAATATTTATTAAATATTTATTAAATATTTATTAAATTTATGAATATTAATAAATATTTACAAACATTATACACACCCCTTCTACTATTGCAATTGTTTCTTTTTTTTCTTTTAGTATTTCTGCAATTTTTTGCACTACTTTTCGTATTTCTTCTGGGAACATCTCGTTGGTAGGTTTATATTTTAAGTGTTATAAGTTATTTACTATTTGCTTTTATCTATTATTTATTATTTATAATTTGATTTTATTTATTATTTGTTATTATTTATTTGTGTTTTGTTATTTATTTATTTATTTATTTATTTATTTATTTATTTATTTATTTATTTATTTATTTATTTATTTATTTATTTATTTTTTTTTTTTTTTTTTTTTTTTTTTTTTTTTTTTTTTTTTTTTTTTTTTTTTTTTTTTTTTTTTTTTTTTTTTTTTTTTTTTTTTTTTTTTTTTTTTTTTTTTTTTTTTTTTTTTTTTTTTT
>JAJMCY010000257.1:0-19364 GCA_030565755.1 Ascobotryozyma cognata
TTATATTATATTATATTATATTATATATTATTATTATATATTACTATTACTGGTTTTTTATGATTTTTATGGTCTTTATGCTTTCTTTATTATTCATAGTAAACAGTTTCAAGTTTTCAGTTTTCAGTTTTCAGTTTTCTTATTTGTTAGTAAATTACTTAAAATGACTTGACAACCGTATTTTTTTTTTTTACATAGTAAATGAAGAAGCTTTTAAGTATACAGAAATATAGATTTAATTATTGGTTATTTGGTATATTTTGGTTATTTGTATACATTTTGTATATATTTTGTATACATTTTGGTATTTATTTGGTAAATTTTGTATACATTTTGGTATATTTTGGTATATTTTGGTATATTTTGGTATATTTTGGCATATTTTGGCATATTTTGGCACACTTTGGGGAAAATGCCATTGATAACTATTACTGGAATTCCATGTAGTGGAAAAACAACAATTTCATTATTGTTAAAAAAGAAATTAGAGGAAAAAATAAAAAACTTAAAGTGTAATAGTAAATATTCAAATTTAAAAGTTATTATTATTAACGATGAAAATATTGGAGAAAATAGAAATTCTTATAGAAATACAATTGATGAGAAGAGAACAAGAGGCGAATTAATTTCTGCTGTAAAGAGAATAATTTCACCAAATACGATCGTTATACTTGATTCTGCAAATTATATTAAAGGTTTTCGTTATCAATTATTTTGTGAAGCACGGTCTGTGCAAACTTCTTCTTGTGTTGTTTATGTATGTGCAAATGTGGATGTTTGTCGTAAAAGGAACGAGTTACGGAGTGGTAGTATAGAAAGTATAGAAAGTATAAATTGTATAAATAGTATAAATAGTATAAATAGTATAAAAAGTGGCTACGAAAATGATATTTTTGAAGGTTTGGTTTTTCGATTTGAAGAACCTAATGGTTCTTCAAAATGGGATAGTCCTTTAATTGAAGTTTTAAGTACAGAAAATGGAATAAATACAGAATTAAGTGAAGAAGAAATAAATAGAATTATTAATCAAGTATGGGCTGGTGTTGTAGAAAAAATTCCTAAACCTCCAAATGCTGCTACTGCTTTAAAACCATCAGTTGGAAGTAATTATATTCGTGATTTATCAGAAATTACTAAAAATGTAATTGATCAAATAATAGCCGTACAAAAAGAAAATGGTGGAAATGGTTGTATTGTTAATATTAATAATAATAATAATAATAATAATAATAATAATAATAATAATAATAACAATAATAAAAACAATAATAATAATAACAAAATTCAAATTCAAATTAATTCAACTTTACAATTACCACAGTTACAAAGATTTAGGAGAACATTTATTTCGTTACATAAAATGCGTACAATGGATAAAGATCGAATAATGCATTTGTTTGCAGAGTTCATACAGAAAAACACACAAGATTAGTATGTATTGTTTGTTGTTATATTTGTTATTTGTTGTTAATGTTATTATGTATTATTTGGCATTCTATTATAAACCATACTCACTAACATCTATTTGAATATAATAGACTAATAGACTAATAATATAATAATATAATAATATATAATATAATAATATATAATATAATAATATAATAATATATAATATAATAATATATAATATAATAATATAATAATCTAATAATCTAATAATCTAATATTCAAATCTAAGAAAAACAAGAGCGAAGCATCCTAAATGCTGCACACACAAGATTCAAAATATCATTGTTATTGTTTGTCTGTGCCTGTTGATATTGCGGTTGCGATTGTTGGTATTGTGGCTGTTGGTATTGTGGCTGTTGCATTTGTGGATAATTATTATTATTATTATTATTATTATAATTATAATTATAATCATCAGGTATATGCACTTGAGTATCAGATAAAAATACTTCCATGACACCTGAATTTCTTTCATCTACTTTACATTTCAAACCATTTTCTTGACATAATTTTTCCACAGATGGTTTTAACTTTGATACACCATATTCCGAATGATTACCTTTTCCTGCAATTACTTTTAAAACTTTTTCATGTCTTGAAATTCCAATTTTAATTCTTTGCATTAAATAATCTTCAGCTTCACGAACAAATAAACCATGCAAATCTATTTCATCTTCTTTTGAATCTGCATTATTTTCTCTAAAAACATAGGCTGCTGCTTGAGAATTATAATTATCCATTTTTAAATCATGTTCTTTACCTTTATTTGAAAATTCTTTTGCTCCTAAATGATCTCCTTCTTTATATAATCTTTTAGATTCTAAATAACATCTTTCTCTAGATTTAAATTCTAATTTAGCTAATTCTCTAAGTCTTTTATATTCTTCATCATCTGAATGATTATAATCATAGTCTCCTAAAGCGCTTTTGGGCTTAGCAACCGCTGCACTTGCACTCATGTTTCTACCGGTACTAGTCAAGCTGCATGTATGTGTGTATTTATATATTTATATATATATATATATAAATATATATATATATGTATAAATATATATATATATGTATAAATATATCTATATAAGTTATAAATATATCTATATATGTTTAAATATATCTATATATGTTTAAATATATCTATATAACTCTCTAATTGCACACCAAACCTCTCCGCCAACCCTTGTTAATCATTTATCTATCCGCCTCGTCTTTAAACCTATAAAAGTAACCAATATAGTTATAAGCAAAGTGTAAACCAAAATGGGGTTCAATGAGGTTTCCATACAAAGTTGAACTACTGTATAATTTAATGTAGATCAAATTTAAAAAATGCGCAATTAGAGATAAGTCGGGTAATGATTAGTAATATTATATATTATATTAGTAATGTTAGTTGTAATACTAAGTAATAGTATTAGTATTTTTAATTTTTGATATTTACCCTGTTTTTCGATTTTGGTTAGTTATTATCTTACTTTATACTAATTCTGTAGTATAATTTACCAAGTAGTATCCATAGAAACCGATATTATTCGGTAATATACCTCTATGACTAATTTGTTATCAATTATTATTTGTTGTTTTTCTTGTTTTTTGCCCATCTTATTTTATTCCTAAAAGAACTTAACCCTAAGCTAAATCCAATTTGATAAGCCTTGTGCATAGTAAATAATTATTCTATTAATAATTAATTCACATAGTAAATAATTACTCTATAACTAAAATATTAAATAATTGCCCATATCAATATTAATCTATAATGTCCAATACTATCCCATTAAACTGTAAAGCATTTATCCTTTGCATATTTACCCATTTCATAGCAAACTGAACTTTATTAGTAATTAATAAATAAACATATATATATATATATATATATATTATCCATTTCTCTTTGTAATACTACTTCATATCCATTTAGGAAACAGCCTAATAATAAGAATGGAAAATAATAAAACTACAATCATAAACAAAGTAGAACCAATATACAACTTCCAAGAAGGCGAAGAGGAAGAAGAAGAGTAATTTGAAAGCATTGAACCTGTTGATTGTATGTTATCTAAATTTTTATTTAAGGCAGTAGATGCAGATTCAATTATTGATTTATCAACGTCTAATTGTTCAGCAAAAGCTAAAGATGAACTTTTTAAAGATTTTGCCATGCGAAGTAATTCTCCTGAAATATCATTTTGAATCTGTTTATGTCTTTCCAATCGTTGTTCAATATCTGCTGGATTTGTCCCAATAAGAGTTGTCCCATTGTTATTTGTGTTGTCATTGTTCATATTTTTGTCTTCATTATTTATATTATTATCATTGTCATTATCATTATCATTATCATCATTTATATTTTTCTCATCATTAAAATCCTTATCAATATTTTTATTTTCAACTCCTAAATCATCAGCCAATTTGTCAATATAGATCATACGTAACTCTTGTAAATCATCTTGTAAATCTAATATTTGTTCTCTTAAAATAAGATCATTGTTATTATTATTATTACTATTATTATTATTATTATTATTATTATTATTATTAAAAGATTGTCTTGGTATAGGAGTATTAGAACCATTTCTAGAAAATAATAATTCTGTTCCACCTGGAATAGATTGATTTTTATTTAAATTAGTTAAACTATTTCCATTATTTCCATTATTATTTTTATAACTACCACTAGTCTGTCTCATAATAAAACCACCATTTTTCATAATTAATTCACTATATTCTGAATCTAAATTATTAAGTACTTTTTCCCTGGCATATTCTACATTTTTCGCAATTTTATTCGACAACAGTAACAACTCAAATGTCGGTTTTTTCTCTTTACTTTTTTCATTAATTAGGTAATTTTGTCTATCTAAAAGGTCTTGAATTTCCCCCATAGTGTCTCCAGTATTTACTGCTTAATATGTGTACTATAGTATCAGTAAAAGAATATTTTATTGGTTTTTTCCTATTTTGTTCAGTTTATTTGTGTTTTATTCCCGTTTATTTGTTCTTTGCAGTTCTATATTTAAATAAATAATTAATTATTTATTAATATATTAATTTATTTATATAGGCTAGAAACTGGCCAGTTGTATAGTCACGTGGTTGATTTATAACCGTTAATAGCCGCTTATACAAATAAGCGCTTTTTTTTCCTTATCAAGAGATTTTTAATTGCCTTTATACAACACTATAAAGGACGTTAAGATCTTGATCCCAGTTCACGGAAATTAGTATTTATAATAACCGTTTTCCAGTACTTAAATATTGAATTTACCAGTGTTACTTTTTTGCTAAAAGTTTTATTTTTTTTATTATGCGTAATCTTATAAATATTTCTTTTGCTTTTACAAAATTAAAATGATTTACGACTTACACCAAATATGTATAAATTTACTAATTACATTTTTAATGTATTTTTTATTCTATAAGTAATTTAATTACTCTCTATTTGAATATATAAACTGTGATTATAATGTTTTTTTCAAAAATGTTTAACGTATATATTGTGTGTGTTATTATACTTTATAGATATTATCTATGTATATACTTACTTGTAATTTATTTCTTTACACTATTTGTTGTTTTCTTATTTATTAGTCATATAGTAGTAGCTATTAATTGTATCACTTTTATAGTATAAATAAAAATTGGTCTTCAACAGGTGTAAAGCTTTTTGTATATAAATATATGCAATTTCCCTGTTTTCTTTCTCCTTTTCTTTTTTTCTTTTTTTCTTTTTTTCATACTTTATATTTCATAGTTACTTTCTCAAAATAAGCAGAAATAAGAAAACATTTTACTTCATAAACTTTACTTTATAAAATTTACTTTATAATTATTTATTACTTCAATAGTTTTACAATTAAATTACAATGAATAGCTCACTTTATATATACCTTGTTTGCATATATTTGTATTTAAATACAATGTCTGGAAACTCTTTATCTACACTTATTAGATTGATTTATATGGAGTTACAACATATGATGGTTAGTTTTTTAATGGAAACAAATATACTCTCTAAAAGGTGTATTTACGACGAAATATTAAGTTTACTCTCAGAACGGATTAAAATGCGATATGTAGTTGACATTAATTATAACAACGATAATAGTAACCATAATAATGGCAACAATAATGACTACAATAATAATGATATTATACACAGCAGAAGAAGAAGGAGACTACAAGCAATAGAAAATTCAAGAAGAATTGCTTTAGAAAATGGTGAAACTGATATGAATAATATCAATATCGCAAATTACTCAAGAATGGTCGAACTAAAGCATTTGAAAACCATCATAAATAAGCAAATTAATACTAAATTGGATAGAAAAGCGAAGCGTTTGGTTTTACAAAAGAATAAAAATAAGAAAATTGGTTTTAAATTAAATTTAAAATTAAATAAGCGAAATTCTAATATTATTTATTAACCTTAACGAGATTAACTGTAGCGAGAATAACTTACAACTATTTTATTTTATACAGCACATTTATATGTATATGAATAGTTTCTATACATATAATTATTTTATATTACCGTATATGTTACTTCAGTGTACTTTATGTGCCACTTTATTTGATTTATTTGTTTTTATTTTTTTTTTATTTTTATTTTTATTTTTATGTTTTTCTATGTTTGTGTTTGTGTTTTTGTTATTGTTACTAGTTTAGTTATTAATTATACTGTTATAGTTTTATATTTGTAAAATGTAATTGATAGTAATAAATAATAATAATAAATAATCATAATACATAATAATAATGAATAACAACCAATAAATTATCCATACACAATATAATATTATAAAAAAGATTCATATTTAAAAAGTACAAAAAAGTATTTTTGTTGTTTATTACTTCTTATATTGTTTAAAAAAATTAAAACATTTTAAATTATGATTTAACTAGTTTGTTTATAAAGTATTTGTTTCTCTATTTCTATTTTTTAATTTTTATATCCTATTTTCTATTTCCTATTGCTCATTTGCATTTCTTGATTTTTCCTTAATTGGGTTATTTCCTACTGTAATCCATTTTCCATTTAGAAATTTCTCTTCAAATCCACTTACC
Source organism: Ascobotryozyma cognata (assembly GCA_030565755.1). Classification (NCBI taxonomy): domain Eukaryota; kingdom Fungi; phylum Ascomycota; class Trigonopsidomycetes; order Trigonopsidales; family Trigonopsidaceae; genus Ascobotryozyma; species Ascobotryozyma cognata. The sequence continues at coordinate 6,517 of JAJMCY010000257.1, forward strand.
CTGCTTATTTTTTTCTTTATTTGTACTTAACTTTCTTCTTTGGCACTGTCTTTTCAATTTATATTCTTATTCTCATCTTAACATGAATTAAAAAGAAATCAATTACATGAATTTATAATTATTAATACTTTAGGAAATTATCATCGTTTTTTTTTTAAATAATTCTATTATTTGAACTATAAAAGAGATTACATGTACTATCCAACATAGGATTTTTGTAGGAGATTCTATTGTAAAGGATTATTTATACACAAGGAAATATAAATCGAACATTGGTAAACCACAGTATATAAGGAATTCATATTATAGTTACATATTATATTCATATTATATTTTGAGAGGTTAGCCAAATGCCACGGTAGGTTTGTATTAAATAATTCGTTACTACGGTGTACTATGATTATCAATAGCATACTATATCTATTTATTTCATATGCCTATATATAATTTTATTTTTGGATGAATAGTTATGGTTTGTATGGCGAAGCAAACTACATAGAGACACGTATTAAACCATATACCGGTATATACGTATATATTTTTAGTTTATTTTTTAGTTTATTTTTTAGTTTATTTTTTAATGTTTTTTAGTTATTTTTTATTTTTTATTAATTTATTATTATTATTATTATTATTTTAATTTAATTTTAATTTTTTATATTTATTTTTTAATTTATTTTTTATATTTTTATATTTTTATATTTTAATTTATTTTTTTAATTTATTTATTTATTTTACTTATTTTTTTTATTTTTATTTTTTTATTTTTATTTTTTTATTTTTATTTTTATTTTTTTATTTTTATTTTTATTTTTATTTTTATTTTTATTTTTATTTTTATTTTTATTTTTTTATTTTTATTTTTATTCATTCTTATTTATTTTTATTTATTTTTTATTTATTTTTTATTTATTTTTTATTTATTTTTTTATTTTTTATTTTTATTTTTCTATTTTACTTTACTTTACTTTATTTTTATTTTATTTTTTTATTTCATCCTATTCAATCACATTCCAACTAGCAATCAACTAACAATCAGAGAAATAATCACAATCCAAGCAGGACAATGCGGAAATCAGATTGGATCACAGTTCTGGGAACAACTCTGCATAGAACACGGAATTGCCCCCGACGGTACTATAAATGATCCTAGTGTCAATTCTAACGCAAATTCTAATTTGAATAATAAAAGACAACAATTAAATTCTATTCCACCTTTAAGTAATAATACAAATAGTAGTAATATTAGTCTAAATACAAATTCAAGTAATATGATGGTTAATATGTCAGCATATTCAACAGGAGATCACAAAGATGTTTTTTTTTATCAATCTGATGATACTCGATATATTCCTAGAGCAATTTTAGTTGATCTTGAGCCTAGAGTTATTCAAGGAGTTTTATCAAGTAATTATTCACGTATATTTAATCCAGAAAATATTTATGTATCTCCAACTGGTGCAGGTGCTGGTAATAATTGGGCTGCTGGCTATCATTCTGGTGAAAAAATTTCTGATGAATTGTTAGATATGATTGATAGAGAAGCTGAAGGCTCAGATTCTTTAGAAGGATTTCAACTTTTACATTCAATAGCTGGTGGAACTGGGTCTGGTTTAGGTTCATTTTTACTAGAACGTATGAATGAAAGATACCCAAAAAAGTTAATTTTAACTTATTCCGTATTTCCAGCCTCAGGTTCACAAGTTTCTGATGTTGTAGTTCAACCTTATAATTCTGTTTTAACTTTAAAGCGATTAGCAAGATATGCTGATGCTGTAATAGTTCTTGATAATGGTGCATTGGGTCGAATTGCGGCTGATAGATTACATATTGCAAATCCGTCATTTGCTCAAACAAATCAATTGGTTTCAACTGTTATGTGTGCAGCAACATCAACATTAAGATATCCTGGATATATGCATAATGATTTAGCATCAATTTTAGCAAGTTTAATTCCAATGCCTACATGTCATTTTTTAATGACTTCGTATACACCTTTTACAGGCGATAGTGTTGAACAAGCAAAAGCTGTTAGGAAGACAAGTGCTTTAGATGTTATGCGTAGACTTTTAGTTCCTAAAAATCGAATGGTTTCAACACCTTCTCTTTCATCAACTTCTTGTTATTTATCAATATTAGATATTATACAAGGTGAAGGTATAGATCCAACTGATATACATAAATCTTTATTACGTATACGAGAAAGAAGATTAGCGAATTTTGTTCCATGGGGTCCTGCGTCTATACAAGTTGCTTTATCAAGAAGATCTCCATATGTAATATCTGAAAATAGAGTATGTGGTTTAATGTTGGCAAATCATACTTCAATGTCAACTGTATTAAAGCGAACTGTTGATCAATATGATCGTCTAAGGAAAAGAAATGCTTTCTTAGAGGTTTATAGAAAGCAACCGATGTTTGAATCAAGTCTAGACGAATTTGATGATTCTCGCGAAGTTGTGCAAGGTGTGATTGATGAGTACAACGCCGCTGAAAAGGCAGACTATTTGGATGACTGATATTTTATAGCGGTGCTGATGGGAGGTACTATTACTATTTCATATTTTACTATTTACTTTCTACTGTTCTACTATCTACTGTTCAATTTACTGTTCTATCTACTGTTCTATCTACTGCTCTACTATTTACTGTTCTTTTACACTACTTATGACACCATACTATTAATATTTATTATTTATCACTAATTCATTAATCTGATATTAATATAACTCAATAATCGAATCTTAATATAACTCATTAATCCTATGCATTAATAATTACACCTTCACATACTAATAAATAAAACAACCAAATTTGACGACCCAGCCTAAATTCAACAAATAATTACGTAGTAAAATAAAACACCGTAACAACTACATCACGTGATCTAGAGAATAAATAGAAATATCTTACTTTTCAATTAGGGAATTTATTTCCTAATTGAGTAATATGATCCCGATTATTAATAATTATTAATATCCTAAAGAAATAAAAAAAAAAATAAAAAAAAAAGCCTAAATCAGCACTTTTTTCGATTTTTTTATGGTATTTAAAGTCATTTTTAGACTCATTTTTAAATAAAAAATTCCAATTTTCTTTGAATAGAAAAACACTGTATTTTATAATATTTTAGTATTATTATAGTATAGATTTTTTTTTAAAAAAGTATTAAAACTGCATATAAAAATCATTAATAATGTCCTCTACTGAAGGAAAGGTGAGTGAGATTTTTTTTTTTTTTTTTTTTTTTTTTTTTTTTTTTTTTTTTTTTTTTTTTTTTTTTTTTTGTTTTATAATTATAAAATAAAAATTAAATTTTTTTTTTTTTTTTTTTTTTTTTTTTTTTTTTTTTCCAAGACTATAAACTGCAAAGCTGCCATTGCTTGGGAAGCCGGTAAGGGAAATTTGTAGTAGTTTATATATATGGTAATAATATATGGTAATAATATATTCTAATAATATAGGAAAACCATTGTCAATTGAAGATATTGAAGTTTTGCCACCAAGGGCACATGAAGTTCGAATTAAAATTTTATACACCGGAGTTTGCCATACAGATGCCTATACATTGTCCGGAAAAGACCCCGAAGGAGCATTCCCAGTAATTTTAGGACATGAGGGTGCAGGAATAGTTGAATCTATTGGAGAAGGTGTTACATCGGTTAAAGTAGGTGATCATGTAATTGCGCTTTATACACCAGAATGCGGTGAATGCGATTTTTGTAAATCTGGTAAAACTAATCTATGTGGTAAAATTAGAGCAACACAAGGTAAAGGTGTAATGCCTGATGGAACAAGTAGATTTATTTGTAAAGGAAAACCAATTTTACATTTTATGGGTTGTTCAACATTTTCTCAATATACAGTTGTTGCTGATATTTCAGTAGTTTCAATTCAAAAAAATGCACCACTTGATAGAGTTTGTTTATTAGGTTGTGGTATTACAACTGGTTATGGTGCAGCAACAATTACTGCTAATATTGATCCTGGGGATAAAGTTGCAGTTTTTGGTGCAGGATGTGTTGGTTTATCTGTTGTTCAAGGTGCATCTGAAAAAAAAGCTGGTCAAATTTATGTTGTTGATGTAAATAATAATAAAAAAGTTTGGGGTGAAAAATTTGGTTCAACACATTTTATAAATCCATTAGAAATTCCTAAAGAGAAATCTTTACAAGAATATTTAGTTGAGATTACAAATGGTGGTTTTGATTGGACTTTTGATTGTACTGGTAATGTTAATGTTATGCGTTCTGCTCTTGAATGTTGTCATAAAGGTTGGGGTCAATCAATTATTATTGGTGTTGCTGCTGCAGGTCAAGAAATTTCTACCCGTCCATTCCAACTTGTAACCGGAAGAGTTTGGAGAGGTTGTGCTTTTGGTGGTGTTAAAGGTAGATCTCAAATGAATTCTCTTGTACAAGATTATTTAGATAATAAACTTAAAGTTGATGAATTCGTTACTGGTTCTCTTCCTTTAACTGATATTAATAAAGCTTTTGATGATATGCATTCAGGTGATTGTATTAGGACTGTACTTGATAATTCAAAGTAGGTGTTAAATCTTATTTTATTTATATAGACGATATAATAAACTAAATATAATATATATATATATATATATATATATATATGTATATATTCTTTTCATGTTAACAAGATTTTAAAGTACCATATGTATGTAAAGCAGTAGTAAATAACAAAACAATTGATGCACCAACTTGGAAAGTTTCAAAATCCATAACATAACGTTGAAACATTATTTTTTCATCTAAGAATTCCAACTCCTTATCTGATTTTTCATTGAGAAATGTAATCAAATTAGCAGGCTTTTTAAGTTCTTTTCCATTATTGCCATTGTCATTGTTATTGTTTATAGTTGTAGTTTCATATTCATTATTTGATTCATCCTCAGTACGCACAAGTAAAATATCAAGTAAACAAGATTGAGTAAATAAAACTTTACAAGGAGTTAAAACTCCATTAGAAGGATGAAAAGTTGAACTAATTGGAATACAATTTTTAGAACATATATTTAAACAACCAGTTTCATCGATTAAACTTTCTATTATAGCTGAATTAACTATTAAATTATCTTCATCTAAATCTGAATTTCCTTGTTGAGAATCATAGCAAGTACATGAATAATTATTTGAAATAAGAAACCTCCTTGTACCACAATATGAACAATGGTTTAAAAACATACGTTTTAATGCTTTACTTTGTGAAATCAAAGTACGTAGTATAATAAGAGAACATTTTCCTTTTAATAAAGACTTTTTTGGACGAGATGCTTCAATGAATCTATTTATTCCTTCAGTATTTCCTAATAAATATTCACTTGAAATTGAACTGATATCATTTAACGTGTAAAAAATTTGACTTAAAGTTGTTTCTATAGAAAAAGGTGTTAATATTGGTGAAAGTAATAAATTATTATTATTTTCATTAGGTATTAAATCAATCCATATATTTGGTGATGGTAAACCTAATTGGAAACAATAATGTTCTGCAACACTTTTACGGATATCACTAATAAAAAGGGAATTATTTAAAGGTATATTTGGATTCACATCAATCCACGAGGGACATGTCCAATAAGGTTTAGTACGAAGAACAAGTTCGCTGGTATTTTTATTATTAATACTAATATCAATATCAATATTACCATGTGTGACCCTCTTTTGCGATAAAAAAGAGGAAGAATAAAAGGAAGAGGAAATTGAAAGGGAATAAGATAAATTTTTTAATAATAAAATAGTTTCAAAAGGTTTCCAAGATAACGCAGAAAGAACATTCGGATATTCCCAAATCTGAAGAGTACAATCGGTATAACCATCGCAAATACCAACTTCAATAAAAGAAATATTACGAGAAGAAGAAAAAGAAGATTTTGATTTTGATTTTGATTTTGATTCAGAGGTATTTATAATATTACGAATTTGATGTGGTCCTACCCAGGTGACAACTACTAAAAATGTAATATTTGATATCAAAGATGAAACAATTGTTTTATTAGAAATCGAATTGATAATGGATAAAGCTGAGCGTAAGCTTGAAATGTTATATATGCTTTTAGTTGTCTTATTGATATAGCCTGTAACTGGGTTGTTACCATATATGTTGACATTTATGTCAACATATATATTAGCATTATCAGAGCTTATATTAGCATTATCAGAGCTTATATTAGCATTATCAACATCTATATTAGCATCATTAACGTTTACATTAGCATCAAAATCATGTATGTATACATAAGATTTCCAACAGGAATCTGATATAGAAACAAATAAATTTAATTTATTTTCAAACACAACCTGATAATTTTCCAAAGAGGTATCAAACTTTTTCTCATTTTTGCTATTAGCCATATGTGTACAACCACATACAATAGCGGCATAAACAGTGCATTTAGATCCTAATTTCAAGTTTCCGTATGGAGGTATATATAAATTATTAATATTATCAGTATTATTAGTATTATTATTATTATTATTATTATTACTATTATTACTATTATTACTATTAGTACTATTAGTACTATTAGTGAAATCCAATGTATCCATAAAATAATGAAGCCTAACTTCAAACGCATCACAATTTTCGTCTCTTATAATAAAAGAAATATTTCCAACTGGTCTTATTCCAGGTTTTAAACTATTTGAATAGAAATTGTTATTAATTCCTGAAAACATTACTATTGTACCATTAAAAAAAACGCGTTTATCACCCATTTTTAATTCATTTATTTTTTTAAATGTATAGTTTTCATTTAAGACGCGTTTTTCTGATTCACGAAGTTCAATTTTATAACCTTCAAATCCATCACTGAATGAATTTGTTTTGTTTGATCTTAAAATTATATTTTTGTTAGCTTCCATTGTGATCTCAGTATGTAGTTTAGCAATAATTTTAAATAATTGAAATAATTTGAGCAATTTGAGTAATTTGATATACCTAGCTAGGGAGTGAGTGAGTGGTGTGAAGGTCATCCCATTAGGATTCCGAGAAATTCCCATAAAAATTTAAAAAAGCATTAAGCAATATCAAGAAGAAATAAGGAACCCTATAGGAATCTAGTTACAATATTTAAATTGAAAACATAAACTCCATAATTTTTAACCACGGTGTGTGTAGTTTTTTGTTTTTCCAGGTCCGGTTACCACTCTGGTATTCCACAGGGTTTCCATAGGGTTTTATAAAATTCTAGTAAGTTTCAATAGGTTTCCAAATATAACATACATACAATGGAAATATTTTGCAGTATTTGATTATTCTACAATGACGAGTTATAATGTGAATGAGTAAATGTATAATATATGTGTAAATGTATAATATATGTGTAAATGTACGTGTAAATTCATCTTTGTACGCGTATCAAGTAATTTACTGTGTATTATAAGAGTTTCTTTATTCATTGCAAGTATACAGCATTAAGATTTTTTTTAATACCTAATAAATACTAATAAATACTCATAAATACTAATAAATACTCATAAATACTAATAAATACTAATAAATACTAATAAATACTAAATCTTACTCTATTGTATTATAATATAAAAAACCTTTAATCTCTAGTTTACAGACTGTACAGTATAATATTTATGTATTTAGATCTCTTAGACAAATAATAAAAAAAAATAAAAAAAAATTTCTGGAATGCTGAATTATTTAACCAATTGGAATTACATTAAACTAACATAAATCAGTCTACAATACAAATAATATTTTTTTTACTTTTTACTTTTTATTTTTATTTTTATTTTTATTTTTAATGTACGATATTAAGTAATTTATAAAAAAAAATACCATTTATATCAATTTTTTAAATTTTTTCAATTTTATAGTGTTCATTTTTAATTAATTAACTAAAAAAAAAAATCGATAATCAACCTACAAAAAAGCATAGTTTCCATAGTAACACACATTAAAATTATATATGTAGTTCTTTTCTTTTAAAATTTTAAAATTTTACTAATATGAATTAAATTTTATTTAAAAGTAGACTTTTAAAACAGTAAATTGTAATACTATTTTAATATAATATAAATTATAAATAAATAATAAATAATAAATAATAAATAATAAATAATAAATAATAACATAAATTATAAATAAATAATAATAATAAATAATAACATAAATTATAAAATAATAACATGGCAAATCCAAGACAGAGAAGAAAAGCAAAATCTGGTATAAAAAAACAAACAAGATCAAATAAAGCAAAACATAAAAAAGTTAGAGTTTTAGGAAATGCTTTAATTGCTAAAGCTTGGGATCATTCATTAACTTTAGAGCAAAATTATTTAAAATTAGGTTTAAAATCTAGACTTGCTTCTCTCCCTGGTGGAGTTGAGAAGGATTTACATAAGATTAAAAAAGAAAGTGAAGGCAAGGAAAATTTAAATAAAAATGAAGAAGAAAAAGAAAAAGAAAAAATTATAAAAAAAACTAAAAAACAATCAAAATTAGAACCTGGAACTGGAAGAATAATAAGAGATAAAGATGGTAATGTAATTAGGATTGAATATGGAAAATATAATATTGATTCAGATGATGAAGATGATGAAGAATGGAAAGGATTTAGTGATGAAGAAAGTGAAAATAAGACTGAAATAGTTAAAGAATTAGAAGAACAAGCAAAAAACGGAATTACAAAACCAAGAATACAATCTAAAGGAGAACAAGAATGGATTGAAAAATTAATATTAAAACATGGTGATAATTATGAAGCTATGTTTTGGGACAAAAAATTAAATATTTATCAACAATCAATAGGGGATTTAAAAAAACGGGTTTTAAAATGGAAAAAGGAAAACAAATAAAGTTAAAGAAATGAGAATTTATGATTTAATTTATTGATGCATTTATTGTTTATATGTATTTTTATTTTTGTATTTATTTTATTTTTATATATATTATTGTATGTTGTTTATACATATGCTATAAGATTGTTTGTTAAGCTTGACAAAAAGCTCTGTAAGTGATAAAAGGAGTAGATGGTGATAAAGACTTTAGAATAATTGAAGTATTTGGAGCTACAAAAAATACAAACCCAGTATGAGCGGAAAATGATTCAGTAGATGATTCATCTATATTTGAATCATGTACAGATGAAATAACCCCATCACCAGAAGTGACAATAATAATTGAAGGACCATTTATACCATTAATGAATTCAGAAGTATTTAAAGAAGATAGTTCAACTTTTAAAACTGAGAATTCTTCAATTGGGGGATCATAAAGAGTTGCGATTCCATCACCTTTAGCTTTAGAGGAATCACTTGCATAATTAATAGTAGTCATAATTTGACTTTCTATAGGTGCAGAATTATAAGTTAACATTGATACTAAATTTTTAACATCTTTAAATTTAGGAGTAAAACCTGCACGTACTACATTATCTGAAGCAGCCATACATTCAATTATATCACCTGATATATAAGCATGAGGATCATTTGCACGTAAAAATATTGCTTGACCTGAAGAAAGATGAACATAATTTAAAAATAAAGGACCACAAAATAAACCAATATCATTCGGGAAATCATTATTTAAACGTACTATAAGATTTGCAAGATTTTCATGATTTCCATTTGCAAAAGTTGAAGGATTCTTTTTAGCATCATTTACTAAAGATTGTGCTATAGAAGATAAAAAATTTGAAGAATCTTGATGAGTATTTTTCATAAGTGAATCAAAAAGAGATTTAAGAGCTAATTTTTGATCTTCAGGATTATTATTTTCAGATATTTTATTTATAAAATTTTGAGCAGATTCTTCACCTACAAGAGATTTTAATTGAGGTACAGAATCAAGAAAAGAAGCAATTTCTTTTAATGGTTTAAAACCACAAAATCCTTCAAATGGAGTTAAAGCTATAGCCATTTCAGGTTTATGATTATCATCAGGATAATGAGAAGGATCTAATGAATGTAATTTTTCAGCTAATTTTTTATCAGGATGAGCTTGAATCGATAGTGCTTTCTTAATAGATAAAACTTTAAAGAGAAAAGGAATTGAAGTTTTTGAATTAAATTTTTTTTCTATATTGATAGAAAGATATTTTTCAGGATTAGATTTTATTAAATCTGATAAGGACATTTGATTTTGTTTAATTTTTGATGGTACAGATGGGTGTGTTCCCATCCATAATTCTGCATATGGTTTTTTTTCATCGAGTTTAAAGGTCGAATCAGAGTTTTTTTTAAACTGTGCCACAGCAGAAGAAGACCCGATTTTTCCTACATGTTAGCATTCTATATATAAATAATAAATAAATACAGTATAATAATAATAAATAATAAATAATAAATAATAAATAATAAATAATAAATAATAAATAATAAATAATAAATAATAAATAATAAATAATAAATAATAAATAATAAATAATAAATAATAAATAATAAATAATAAATAATAAATAAATAATAATAAAAATAAAAATAAAAATAAAAATAAAAATAAAAATAAAAATAAAAATAAAAATAAAAATAAAAATAAAAATAAAAATAAAAATAAAAATAAAAATAAAAATAAAAATAAAAATAAAAATAAAAATAAATAAAAATTCCAGAAAAACACAATAAAACTCGGTGGCAAATTAAATAAGGAAAATAAATAAGGAAAATAAATAAAAATAATAATGATGTTGATTTGACTAGAAGATTATGTGAGAGAAAATAAATGCTATATAAAAAATATAAAATACAAAAAACTGATTTTGACACAGGGGAAAAACAAAAAGAAAGAAAAATAAAAAATAAAAATACAAATCCTATTGGAAACCCAATAATAATAAATAGTAATACAAATTGAATTTATTCAATTGTATTTATATACAAGTAACTATATAACATAATAATAATAATAATAATAATAATAATAATAATAATAATAATAATAATAATAATAATAATAATAATAATAACAATAATAATAATAATAATAATAATAATAATAATAATAATAATAATAATAATAATAATAATAATAATAATAATAATAATAATAATAATAATAATAAATAATAAATTATATTTTTGTATAATACTTACCCCAGTCGTAAGATTGAACCCCTATAAAATGTTAGAAATTGTTAAAAATGTTAGAAATTCCAGCATTTGTTGAAATAAATAGCACCAAAAGAATACAAGCTTATATAATTAAATAATCAAACAATTAAACAACAATTCAATTGTATAGTTAAATAAATTCTTCGATACATACCGCATTCTATTTGAAATAAAGACATAGCAATAATTATAGTAGATTCCCTGGTATATATATAGTATTATTATATAGTATTATATAGTATTATATAGTATATATAGTAATTTATGGTAATTTGTAGTAATTTGCCACTATAATAAACTATAAAAAACTGTAAAGAATAGTAAAGAATAGTAAACAATAGTAAACACACAATGAACACGCGACGACAGTTGGCAATCGATGAGAGTTAATTAAAATATACGGTTAAAAATAAGCGACTTCAGTAATAGTAAATATATTGTAATACGTAAACCGGTTGGTATCAATTAATTGATCGATCAAGTCTGTAGATTTGATCGGTGTTGATCGATTGTATTATTGTGTATAGTAGTGGTGATATAAGAATATACGGTACAAGAATCTACAAGAATATATAAAACATACAGATACACATACAAAAAACAACAAAAACAACAAAAACAACAAAATATACAAAAACATACAAAAAATAAATGCAAATTATATTTTTACTCAATTAGCCAATGCGAGAGTTTGTTGAAACGGTGAGATTAATGTTTATTAGTAATTTATATTATATAGTTATTTATATAGTATATATATAGTTATATATATAGTTATATATATAGTTATTTATATAGGTATTTATATAGATATTTATATAGTATATAGCATATATAGTAATAGTAATTAATAGCTTATGAATTTATATAGTAATTTATAGTATAATAAATCATTGTAATATTATTTAGTAGTTTATAGTAATTTATAATATATATATATACTTACACATAGGAATCTGGAAACAGAGTCTCGAAAATAGCCAAAGTTTTAGGATCCCAATATATAATAATTGCAGGAAAGGTAGTTATTATATTATTATATTATCAATTTATGGTAACTTAATGATTAACTTCTAGTCAACGGTAGAGGATGATGTGGCTTTAAATGGTGATTGTTGGAAAAAAAATCTAAATGTAAACACAAACATAAGTACAACCGGTTTATATATTGGAAGATATTGTTACTTAGATAAGGGATGTATTCTAAGTCCGCCATGTCGTAAACTTCAGAGGTATTTATTTAATATTGTAATATAATTATATATATATATATATAAATAAATTGTAATTAGCTAACATTCACAGTGAAGCTTTTTATTATCCTCTTAAAATGGGAAATTATGTTTTCGTTGGGAAACGAACAGTAATAGAAGCAGCTCAAATTGGTTCATATGTTTATATAGGGAATGATGTAAAGATTGTAAGTTTGAATATTTTTATTTTATTTTATTTTATTTTATTTTTATTTTTATTTATTCAATTATTTCTAATAAAAAGGGTGCATTTGTGATTATAAAAGATTGTGTATATATACCAGATGGTGCAATAATACCACCTAATACAGTTATACCACCATTTTCTCGTTTATCAGCTGATCCCCCTTCAAGAGTGATAAAAACTCTTCCAGAAAGTTCACCAGAAGTATTTGAAGCAGATGCACGTGCTAGATATTCTAATTCCCCATCAGTTTTACACGTACTTGGATTTGATACGTAGTGTATACGTGTTAACATGAATGGATGAATAAATAATAATAAGAAATAA
>JAJMCY010000258.1:0-19248 GCA_030565755.1 Ascobotryozyma cognata
TATGCCCAGGGCACAACACCTAGCTTCTTCGTGCAAAAACAACCAGCAACCGCATCTATGGCAACACAACTACAACCCCAACCATACCCTAATACAACAGAAAACCCTAATGCAAACTCAAATCCACAATCAAATATTATACAAACACGACCGTATTCTACAATATCCAATATAAAAAATACTCAAAATAATCAATTACTATGGCAACAAAATCAAAATCAACAACAACAACAACAAGAAAAGGAAAAACAAAAACAAAATAATTCTGAAAATGATTTTTTAAATAATAATAATAATAATAATAATAATAATAATAATAATAATAATAATGAAAATAAAAATAAAAATAAAAATAATAACAACAACAAAAAAATTAATTATGAAAATCTAAATAGCGAAAATAAAAATAAAAATAAAAATCAAAATGAAAATCAAAATGAAAATCAAAATGAAAATGAAAATGAAAAAATAAAAATAAAAATAAAAAAATTAAATTCAAATTTAATTGTACAAGAAAAAGAAAATCAAAAAGAAAATCAAAAAGAAAAAGAAAAATTTAATTTTGCAATTGGCACTAGCAACAACAAAATAATAAATAAAAATATAAATAAAAATAAAAATAATTTTATAAATACAAATACAAATACAAATAAAAATACAAATAAAAATAAAAATAAAAATAAAAATGAAATTGCAAGTTCAATTGCAATTAAATCTGGAATTGGAATTGGGTACAACGAAAACAACGAAAACAACGAAAACAACAAAAACAACGAAAATATCGAAAATATCGAAAATAACGAAAACAACGAACAACTGCAACTCGAACCATCACATAAAGGACATAGTCAATTTTATAAAAATAATACTTTTTTTTATAATAACCAACATCAGCAACAACATAATGTTGAAAGAGACTTGAATTTAAGGAAAATTAGCTCGCATTTTGAATCAGATCAATCCCTTTTTATTCCAGATTTTAATCAAAACCAAAACCAAAACCAAGTCCAAGTCCAAGTCCAATTCCAAAATCAAAGTAATTATCTTAATCAAAATTTATACCAAAATACAAACCAACATACAAACCAACATACAAACCAAAATCCAAACCAAAATCCAAACCAAAATCCAAACCAAAATCCAAACCAAAATCCAAACCAAAATCCAAACAAAAATTTATACCAATCAAACCAATCAAACCAAATCTCAGAAAACTCAAATATAACTAATCCGCAAAGCGTGTCCTCTTCAGGACGAAATGCTTCTGATACACCACAATATAATTCAACCGATCCTTCTTCAAGACTATACAAATACAATAGAGGACCTTCTTCTTCTTTTGTTTCAAAATTTTTACCGGATTTGGTCAATCAACAAAGCAGTAGTAGAATCCAAATTGGTAATAGAAGAAATAATTTAAATTCTGATATAAATAATTCTTTTCTCCAATATTATATTCCATCAAATACTAATTTACAATCTTGTCCTGTACCTTTATATTCAAACTCTACAACTAATCCAATTTATTCAACTTCTACAACATCTACAAATCCATCTGCTGCTGCCGCAGCAACTGCTGTTAAATTAAGTGCTTCAGAAAATCAAAGACAACAAATTTCATCAATACCATCAATACCTTCTGCACCATCTCAACCACTACCACCATCATTTGTACCACCACAAGTACATTTACCTCCTCATATAGCACAACACATACCACAACACATACCACAACATATACCACAAAATTTACCTCCACATATTCAAATATCATCATCACAGTCTTCTTCACAATCTCCTTTTCCATATCCTCCACATTTTCAACTTCCACCTACTCAATATTATCATCCACAACCATTATCATTTCCAGTTCCAATTACATCCAAACAAGAAGATTTATATCAAACTCAAAATCCAGAATTAGATCAAGATATAGATATATACCAGGAACAGAGTGAGGACCAAGACCAAGATCAAGAACAAGACTTAGACCAGGACCAAGACCAAGACCAAGACCAAGAGCCAGATTTTGACCAAGATCAAGACCAAAACCAAAACCAAAACCAAAACCAAGCCAAAGACCAATACGCAATTCAACAAAGGCAACATAAACTACGCCAAAGACATTCATTCGCTTCATTTGGTACAAATTCCTTTCCTATGTCTCCAAATAATTCCCAGCCCTCCTCTTCTAATAACCCTATTGGAAATTCTTCCGAAATAGAAATAGATCAAGAACAACCAGAATTACAACAACAACAAAAACAAAAAGATAGATCACTAAGACAAACTGAAGATCATGAAAAAGATTTATACCAACAACAAAAACAATCAAAAAGATACACTCAAAAACAAAAACAAAAACAAGCACAAGCACAATATGAAAGTATAAGACCAAATTACTCAAGTATTTATGCTTCAACTCAATTCCAATCTCAATTACCACAAAAATCACAATTAGATTTAGAAACCTCATTAGAAGCCGTATCAGGTGGTGCTAATTATTCTCAATGGAAATGGTCAGATGAATCTTTAAAAACTTCACTTATGTTAAAAATTGAAGAAGAAAGAACAAAACAAGAAGCTTTAGCTTTAGAACACAGAAGATCTGATATAGAATTTTTTAAATTATTATCAGATTATAATGTTCCTCCAGATGCAATTTCTAATGTTTACACTTATGGTGCTTCTGTAAATTTAGCTCATCAATTTCCACCTCTACATCCATTATCTCAAGTACAAAATATTCGTCCTCCTCCTCCTTTAAATACACAATCTACTACTAATACTACTAGTAGAAATGAACGTTCAAATTCTGAACAAAAACAACCAGAGCCTTCTAAACAACAAAGACATCCTGTTCATATACCATCATTTTTAGACTCTACCTCAATTCCTTCTTCATCCACTTCAACAACAAAATCTCCAAGTGTATCCAAGTCCCAACTCAAACCAAAGACTTCTCGTTCTGTTTCTACGAGAACTCCTTCTGCTACTATCAGCCAACGTGCTGCTATTTTTCAGCAAGGCCAACAATCAAATCGGGCCACACCTTCTAATATCGGAAGATCTTCTTCTCCATCTGAATTTCCTTCTCAAGATCAACCAATGCCTCAATATAATAGACACCATTCTCCAAGTATAAGAGCACCTTCTTTTACTCAGACTCAATCCACTCCACAATCTTCAAGTGCAGCACAAGCAACTAGTCTTTCTGCTCAAAAATCAACAGATAGTTTATCAAGTTCAAATATACAACGACAAACTAGTTCACCAACTACACAATGGCATCAATTCCCTCCCTCTTTTCCACCTCCCCCACCTACTACAGCTCTGCAAACACAACGTTCACAATCTTCTGATTCTAATGTACAATATGACACACAACAATTACAAAGTGAATCAGTACCATCTCAACAAGTTGTTTATTTAACATATCCTCCATCCTCACAATATTCTGCTCCTCAATACTCTTTTCCTATGAATCCTTATCTTTCACAGTATCCTTCTTCTTATCCGCAACAATTTCCACAGTTGCAACCTCAAATGATTGACCCTGCAACTGCTTCTTATATGCAACATTATTATCCAAATTATTATTTTCAACCTCAATACCCTACTGAACCTGTACTCACTTCAAGGCCACCATCTGCAGACGAACATGCTTCAACTCAGCAACATATATCTGCTGCTGGATCTCCACGTTCTTCTCTTTCATCTCAAGCTTCTTCTGTTGCTCCTTCAAATATTACACAACCAGTACATCTTACAAAACCCGCTACGACAACTAGAGATCAACAAATTACATCTACATTTCCTCTATCTCAATCGCTTGCATCTACTGGCCCTTCAATGTTCGAACAACAAGAGCAATTTAAACAAGAGGTTTCTTCTTCACAATTGCCGCCATCAAATCCTACACCTTTAACTCAATCTAGTTTTTCACCAGATAAATCATTTCGTGCTTCTCCAATAAATTTCACTTCTAAATCAACACCAACTACATCCAATTTTTATACATCTACTTTTCAAGCTACTCCTAAACCTTCATCAGGTCGCTCATCTTCATCTACTCCCGCAAAATTAGTTTTCCATCATTGGCAACCTACTCCTTCAAATCTCACACCTAGTTCTTCTTCTCAAACACATCAACAATCTCCACGGCAGGAACGTTCTAATTCTTCACAAAAATCACAAACTGATTCTTCTTCACAACGGCAATCACATTATGATACTACTTTTAATGAACAACAACAACAGACTTTATTTTCTTCTAATAAATCTTCAAATTTGCCGACTCATGGCTCTTCAGATAGTATTTCTTCATCTTCTGGACAATCACAGCAATCACAACCTCCTTCACCTTCTCGAAGGACAGCGACGCGTGGACATTTTAGGCAACGGTCTGAAGCAAGATTAAATGCAGATCCTTACCCTAGACTGGCACCTCCTTCGTCTACAACTGCACAATCTTCTTCAACGCAAAGTGGATCTGATATTCTTACTTCTCCTGGAAGTGGACCAAATAGAAGACGGACTTTATCTCCTATTCGACCATCTACGCCTGGATCTCCCTCTCGATCAGGCGCTGCTGCTAGACATAGAAGAAATCAATCTTTAAGAAGTTCTACAAGTATTTCGCAACCTGTATTGACAAATCAACCTTTTACAACATCTACTAATGCAACTCCATCATCTGCTTCAACTGAGGTGGCAGCTTCTAGTGATGTATCAAATACTGAAAAATTACCAAGTACAACAGGTGAGGAAAAAAAGAATGCAAGTTCAAACCCGGATATTATTCCAGTTCCTAGTCTTGTTACTGGATCAAGTATTCCGCCTTTAACTTCTACGTCGTCTTCTATTTCTGGCGAGAAATATACTAGTGCAACACTAGGGAAGGAAAGTGGATCTAGTGCGAATACTAGTAATTTATCTTTTAGATCTCAACAATTTCCATATCATCCTTCAGTTTCTCAACCACCATTTAATAGCTTTACTGGTGGACCATTGCCTCCACCTTTACCATTGCCTACTAAACCTGTTTTAAGAAAAGTGTCTGCAGCAAGTAGTACGCATTCAAGTTCTAGAGTTCCACTTCGTCAACCTAGAACAAGTATAAGTGGTGAGGTAACAGTTCAATCTAGTACAAGTGAACCGTTCACTTCTTCGGTGAATAAATCAGATACCCAGTCATCTTCTTTTCCTATTGAGTCCAGCACATCACATTCTACGCAATCATCACGTCGAACGGAGGTTGATTCAAGAATGTTGATTTCCAATTTACAATCTTCAGATGAAGGTATAAATTATACTGTACAAAAAAGAGAAAAAAGTGCACATGGTTCTAAAACAAAAGAACAAAAAATATTTGAGGGAGAAAGTCGTGGTAGTGTAAAGATTGAAAGAGAAAGAGAAAGAGAAAGAGAAAGAGAAGTAGATTTAAATAGGTATGATAGTGGAAGTATTAATACTTATGATAATGATGATGATGTACCAACTACGGTTGTGCGTAATTATGAACGACAAGAAATTGAATTAGAAGAAGAAAACAGGACAGAAGCTATACAGAAAGAAGAAGATGATGATAATCATTCTGTTCATATGGGAAGCGGTGAAGTAAGTGATACACAAATTACTAGAGAAACAAATGACGATAATGACAAATATAATGACGATAGAGCTAGAGATATTCAAGAGGATGTACAAATGGAAGATGTATAGTATGATTTATTTTATTTTATGGGAAAAAACTAAAATAAATTACAATTAACAAAAAAATAAAAATAAAAAGAAAAAGAAAAAGTTTTATTTCTGTTAAAAAGTTTTTACTTTATTTATTCTAGTGAAATCTTTTATTTTTAATGAAAATAGATAAAAATAAAAGGTTAAAAATAGAAAATGATTTATTTATTATATTTAATGTTATTAATGTTATTAGTTTTATTAATATGTTAATAATGTTTTTAATCTTGTTATTAATATTTTTAATATTTGTTACAACCTAAAATGAATAGAGGTGCAATGTGTTATTTTAAAAGTACATTATTGGCTTAGTTTTTTCTTTTAATGTTTATAAAGGCAATTCTTATGACAGATTTTCACAGTGTCTTTGATGTTAATTTTATTAGTTTTTGTTTTTTATTTTTTTTTTTTATTTGCGTTTTTAATTATTTTTCTTATTGTTTATTCAATCAATTTTTAATTTCCTTTTTATTTTTTTTCTATCTGTACTTTATACTTTATATTATATTATATTATATTTTTGTTTGTTATTTTGTTGCAAAATTTGCTTTTATTTTTAATTTGTTATTATAGTTAGTTTTATTTATTTGCTATTAAAATTAATTTTTAAATTTTTTACTTTATTAATTTATTATTCTATTATTTATAAATTAGTAATTAGAGAGTTAATTTATTAATAAACACCTAATCCATATGTAAACGTCTTTCGGTATTTTTTCTGGTATTGACAAAATTTGGATAATTTAAAGTTAATTCAGGTTGACCAAAAAGTACATTATCAACTGCTTCAACACCTTGCATAAAACTATGATCTTGATTTGCAACTTCATACCTCCAAGCACCAAAACGACCTCTTGAAAGAATATTAAATTTTTCAAGTTCAGGAAGGATTTCTTTTAAACCATCTTCTCTTGTTAAAGAGGGAGTTGGATAACCTAAATCAAATTTTTTATAATAAATTGATACAATTTCATCATCTGAATCTAATAAATCAGATGAAATTGCACCAAGAATTGTTTCTTCAACAATTGTTTCAGGATTTACTTTTTTATATTCTGATTCTGAAACTTCAAACATTAAAGACCAATAAGGACCTGATTTCAATGAAGATGTATCTGTTGATGATTTATAACCTGAAGCAGATTTTTTTCTAGCATCACCTTCAGAGGCTTTACAAATAGTTGCAAGTTTAACTGAAGCACCTGGTGTATTATATGGTGAATAATTTGAAAAAATAGTTGCACGATAAAAAGGTGAATCATCTTCAGGAAAATAAAGCCAACATTTATCTCCAATTGAGGAAGGTCTTTCTCCTCTAATTCCAATTCCAATTACATGGGTTGATGAATATTTAAGCTTTTCAGAGTTTTCTATCAATTTATGCTTAGTCATATTATTTTTATTATTAGTAATATCATTAAAATGAATTATTTTAGAAACAAGAGTTGTTAAGGGAATTGTAGAAATTAAATGATTATAAGAAAAAGATTTCCCATCCGCGGTTCGAACCTGTTTCTTTTCTGGATCAATTTGTGTCACGTGAGAATTCAAAATAATTTTATCTTTTGGTAATGTTTTACTAAGAGATGACCAAATTGCTCCAGTACCACCCCTTTTTGGAAATTTAAAAGTAGCATTTGGTCCCCAATTACCAGCAGTTTTATTTAAAACTACATTTGTAACAATATTTTTAACATCAGGTACAGCAACACGTTCACCAAGCCATTCACATTGCATTGTTTTAGTTGGATAAGCCCATACTTTAAAATTGTATGGTCTCATAAAAACATCAGCAATTCCTTCACCCATAGTATAAATAATCCATTCATCAAAATTTTTTGGTTTATTACTATTATTTGATGAAGATTCAGCTTTTAAAGCTGCATCAATTAAACCTTGTAAACATTTAACTTGTAAATCTTTTGGTAATACAGAAATATTATTTTGGAATGGGTATGGAACCCATTTATTACTTAATCTTACATAAGAAATACGTTGATGGGTGGACCAATCCTCTTCATTATTAGGAAGTGCTTGATTAATACAATCATCAAAATAAGTATAATGTGAAAAAATTACATGACCACCAACATCAAAAAGGAAGCCTTCATTAGTAATATCAGTTGTTGCCAACCCCCCAACTCTTTCTGACGAATCTAATATTAACCAAGATTTTTCTTGTGATTTAGAAAATTGGTTTAATCTTTTAGCAGCACCAAGACCCGTTGGGCCAGCCCCTAAGACTAAAATGTCCACGTGTTTTTCTTCTGAAGTAGGCATTATTTTTTATTTATATGTTTATTTGTTTATTTATTTATTTTTATTTATTTTTATTTATTTTTATTTATTTTTATTTATTTTTATTTATTTTTATTTATTTTTATTTGTTTTTTTTTATTTATTTGTTTATTTTTATCTATTTATTTTTTTCCTACTAACATTACTATATATAGACAAACTAAGAATTTGATATGTCAATTTCAGGGAATAGGTTTTTGTTTTATTATAGATACTTTATAAGCAAAAAAAAACTTTTATTGACGAATTTATTGCCAAGACAATATTTAAAATAATAATAATAATTGGGTTGTTATAGAAACCTATAAATTATGGCGTTAAAAAAACCCTTGATAGCTTTCTATTGGACAAATAAACATTTTTAAAAAAAAATTTTTGTTTTTTTATCCCTGGCTTTAAAAATGAACTGGTTACTGTATTAATTTAAGTTATGTAATTTGTTATTTATTATCATGCGAAAAAATAATAATAATAATAATAAAAATAATAAAAATAATAAAAAAGATAAAAAAGATAAAAAAAATAAAAAAAAATAAAAAAAAATAAAAAAAAAATAAAAAAAAATAAAAAAAAATAAAAAAAGATAAAATAAAAGTAAAAATATTATTAAGCTATTACCTTAGAATCAATTTAATTCTACATACTATATTATAAAATAAAAATTTTAAGTCAGTGTAGATCGTAACTATAGCAATATTGGGTCATTCTTCAACAAATATGTATATAATAGGCCATAGCAACACATACAAATAATACGGGTAATTTTATATACAGGCGTTCCGCATAAAAATAAGCCGGGTAATAAATTTCACTGATAAGCTATTATTATTCCCCTTATGCAGGATTCCGGCTTGTATTTCTATTTATTTTTAGTATCAAATTTTTATTAAATTAGTATATATAAATATATATATATATATACATTTATGTATTGTTATATGTATTTTTAGTTATTTGTGTCTATTTTTGGAGTATTTAATTGATTGAGGTTATTATATTATTGTATTATATTTTATTATATATTTTATTATTTATAATATATATTTTAGAATTATAGCTTAATACTCTTATTTTTATTTCTATTGGTATTAAATTGAATTTCTAAATACATTGGTAGTTATTCAGTAAGTGGATTCAATTCTTGATTAGGAAATTATTTTTTATCTGGGTGGCTTTTATTTATTCGTCATTTTTTGTTTTTGCTTGTTTTAGCTTTTTGTTTTTCCTACCACAACATAATTTTTCTCGGCGCGTTGGTCAAAAATTATTTATTTCTCGTTTGGTTATTTTTTGATTTTTTGATTTTTTCCATTGGCCAATTATTTTTTATTTATTTTATTTATTTATTTTCAGTCGATTTTTCTCATTGGCCAGATTTTTAATTTATTTTATTCTTGCCCCTATTTTGGAAATAATGCATACATTTATTTACATTTATTTACATTTGTTTGTTTATTTTTGTTTAGTTTAGGAAAAAAAGCATACATTTATTTATCTTTGTTTACTTTTTTTGCTTACTTTTTTGTTTACTTTTTTTGTTTACTTTTTGCTTATAGCTTTTTCCCCTCACTATAAATACCCCAGCTAACTCCCAGCAATGGAAAAAACTGATTCAGACATAGAAAAGAATTCTTTGCCTTTACCAAATACTACAAAGAATCTCAATGGATTAGCTAATACTAATAATATTGATAAAAGTATTAGTATTAATAATACTGATAGCAATAATAATATTAGTAATAATAATAATAATAATAATAATAATGCCCGATCAATGGATTCGATCCCAGCTTTTGTGTTTGTTTTCATTTGGATTTCCTTTTCTTCCTCGGTTATATTGTTTAACAAATATATTTTAGCTTCAACTGACTTTTCTTATCCTATATTACTTACAACATGGCATATGACATTCTCTTCCATAGCAACGCAAATCTTAGCGAGATTCACTCCCTATTTGGATTCAAGGTTTAAAGTTGGAATGAATGTAATGATTTATATTAAACTTATTTTGCCTATTGGTGTTTTGTTTACTTTTTCATTAATTTTTAATAATAAAGCTTATTTATATTTATCTGTCGCCTTTATTCAAATGTTAAAAGCAACAACTCCTGTTGCTTTATTAATTGTTTCTTATATTGTTGGTGCTGAAATTTTTAATATTAAAACTTTTTTAAATGTTTGTATAATCGTTATCGGTGTTATAATTGCTTCCTATGGGGAGATTAATTTTAATGTTATTGGTGTAATTTTTCAAGTTTCTGGTATCTTAGCTGAAGCTTCAAGACTTGTTTTAGTTGGAAAACTTTTAAACAGACCAAATTTAAAAATGTCTCCTTTAGTTTCTTTATATTATTTCGCTCCAATTTGCGCTTTTTTCCTTTCAATTTGCTTTTTTGTTAATGAATATCAATCTTTTGACATTTCTTCAGTTTATAATACTGGTGTATTTGTTTTAATTTCTAATGCCTTAGTTGCCTTTGGTTTAAATTGTGCAGTTGTATTTCTTATTGGTAAAACTTCTTCATTAGTTATGACTTTATGTGGTATTTTAAAAGATATTTTACTCGTTGCTGCTTCAATGATTATTTGGGGAACAATCGTTACAAAAACTCAATTTTTTGGTTATTCAATCGCTTTAATAGGTTTAATGTATTATAAGCTAGGCTATACACAAGTTAATGATCTTTTAATTTCAATTAAATCAAATTTATTCCCTCGCAGATCAAAAGTTACCATCTTTATCATTTTCAGTACTCTTATTGTTTGCTTATTATTTATTACAAAAAATCAGGGTTATTATTCCTTACAAAAATTCTCAGATAATGATTTAAACACTCGTTCAAACCATCCTCTTTTAAATCAAATCTATCAAAATGATTTAAAGCAATCTCATTTTATAGAATCTCCTGATTTCGCGACTTCTTTGGAATTATCCGATTCTGATTTAAATAATTATCCTCCATCTTTGGACACTGAAAAGATTCAACTTGGTAAAATTGATGAAGATATTAATATCAAAACTAATTCTGATTTAAAAGATCAATTTGAACTTAATTATAATTTTGTCAACCATAATGTAAATATTGATAAGGAAGGAAAGGAAGAAGAAAACTCAAGTGAAGAACAAACAAATGAAAACAATAAGTTGGATTTTGAAAAGGTGAGCAGCAAAATTGATTCTAATAGTTTATATATAGTATATCCTGCTGACATTCGTCGCCCCCGTGTTAACTCATTATTAGATATTGTTCTTGCACTAGAACCAGGGACTAGCCCCGCTTTAGCACAAGCTATTATTGACAGGTTAATGAATATTTTAAAAATTGCTGCACGCTATCCGAGAATTTATGTTTATATCACTCCCAATGAAAATATAGATAATTATTTAACTTTATCCATGATTAATAACCATTTTATAGATTCAGGTCCTGATGCGATAGGAAAGTTAATAATAATACCAAGTAGTTCAGATCCATTAAAAGAAAATTTCTTAATTCCAATACCTGAAGATATCTATTTGCGTCACATAATCTCTCATTGGGATAATACTGCTGATCATACTATTTTCATCCCCGTCTCTTCAACTTCTTCTCTATCTTGGATTTCAATGATTGAAGCAAGAATAAAGAATTTATTTCAAGAAAAAACTGGTGTACTTCATTTAGGTTCAAAAATACGTAATTGTCGAAATTTAGCAGATATCGAATATATTTATGATCCAAATCCCTCACGGCTAATAAAAGAATCCACCGATTTATTAAATGGTAGAGATCTTTTATTAGATTCTAATGACGCACTTGATACCTCTGACATGAACGGTTTTTTTCCAAATGATATTGTCCCATCTTCATTAAAAATAGCCAAGTTAAATAAAAAGGCTTCTCAAATTTATGATTCTCGTGTATTTTATGATAGAGAAAATCAAATTCAAAATTCAAATCCAAATTCAAATTCAAATCAGAAAAATTATGAAGAAAATGTATGCTTTGATCCAATTATGGGATCTCCTCTTTTATGGGCAAAACAAATTTTTTTATTTACTAATTTAAATGATAAAGCACCTAATGATTTAATTATTTCACATGGGTCCGCTTTTATTATATCAAATAAACGTTTATTAAATGTATCTTTAGTTAATTTTAAAAGACTTAGAAGAGCTTTATACAATAGTTTATATTCAAAATCAGATTTTAATTATTTAAAAAAATGTTCTTATTTTGATGGTGATGGAAGTGGCTATAGATTTCAAAGCGACAGATTTTTTTGCGATTTCGCTCCTGGCGACGATAATTATAAGAAACAGGAACACATTAACCGTCTTATCAAAAGTGACAAATATTTACGTCGTACAGGCATATTCAAAAATATAATAAAGTCAGAATCTACTAAACTTTCATTAAATTTTACAAAATTTTCAGAATTAATTGATTCCAATGCAGTTTTACCTGGATTTCAACAATCTTTAGCACATTCATGGCTTGCTATATTTGGGTGTTCTGATAGTACTTTACCTAAATTATGCCCAGATGGAGATGATGGTGAACCATTAGAAAATCCATATATTCATAAACGGAAAAAAAATTCAAGAGCAGTTGAACTTCTTACGGAACTTAAAAATTCTATTAAAGATAATGAAAAAAGATTTGCTTGGTTAGGTTCTGAAACATTGTACGAAACGTTTAAATCAAGTCCATCATTTGCAAAAGAATTATTTTTTGATGGAGATTTGAAATTAAAAGATAAGAAGGATATTAAAAATATTTATAATAATATAGAATTGGAAGTTGATGGCAAGTTTGAGATTTATGATAATATATATGAACTTTATGATACCTATAATACCTATGAAAATGATCAAGATGAAGACGATGATGAGGACACCCAAGAAGAAGAAGAAGAAGAAGATGATGATGATGAGGATTATGAAGAAAGAGATGAAAAGTATGGAACAAAAAATGATGACAATTTAATAGATAAAGAGGGCGCTGGACGCAAAGCTTTATATAATGAATTGCTTTCAAAATATAAAGAATCTTTAAGATTTAGAAATGCGGATGAACTTAGATATGACCTTTCGCTACGGTATTCGCGATGTCAATGTTTAGATAAATGATCATTATGAATGTTAAAATTTAATATTTAGATTAATAATTATCTATATTTTAATGGGAGTGGGGATGGTTGTTTTGCTTATTTTTTTATTTTTTTATTTATGTTATTTTTATTTACTTATTAACCTGTTAATAATAAGGCTAAAGTTATCTTCTAATTCACTTGTTTTATTAAAATTTTTATTTTAATTAAAAATTTATTTGTATGTATTAATTATTATTATTATATATATATATATATATATAAAGTATTTAATTATTATATCCACCAAGTCAGTCATTTTGGGTGGCAAATAATGTATATAAACTAATTAATCAGTTTCAATGATTTGAACATTTGGTTCTACAGTAGGAATTTCGGTTTCTGTGTCTTGATTTGTAATTGTATTTGTGTGTGCATTTGTATTTGTATTTGTTTCTGTTTGCATTTCTGTTTGTAATTTTTCCTGTAAGTTTTCTTGTGTGGCTGCTTTTTTATCTGATTGTTTCCTTTTAATACGTCTTTTTCTCTTTTTCTCAGTCCTTTCTTGGTCTAATTTTTTTATTAGTTCTCTCTTTTTTATCCATTCTACATCATCGGTTTCTCTCTTTGCTACATCAAAAATAATTTTCTGTCTTTCAGATTCTCTTCTTCTTGATTGCTTGTAAACATGAAATTCACCTGAACTAGCTCCAGATGATGAGCCACGAATATTTGTTAATAAATCTTTTATTTTACCTAATTTTCTATCAATTAATTCCTCTGCTGATAGTTTAGATTCAGGTACAGAGTGTAAAATTTCTGCAGTTTTAATTGCTTTTTTCCCATTTGATTTCATTAACTGTTCGACTTCATTTTTCCCTGTTTTTCCCATAGTGTGTCTTTGTATAAAAGTGATGTTTATATATTAATGTTAAATATTATATTATATAAACGTAATAAAATAGTGTTGCATAAATCTATACAGTGTATACATTTATGAAGATTTCTAAGTTGCTATGGGGATATTTGCTTTTTTTTATAAATATCTTTAATGTATGAAATATTGTTTTATGAATTATTTAAAAAAATAATTATACCAGTGCAAATCCAAATATTACATAATCTCGTTATAGGATAGTAATACACATGTAATACATGTATATTACATGTGTATTACATATTATATAATGATATTAAATAGCATTACATAATAAATGTCAATATAAACAATACAAACATATAAATATAAAATACTAACATGCAATATCATAGGAAATAAAAAGAATGTGGTTGAGGTTTTAGTTTACATTTTTGGGTACTTCTAGACTCTAAAAGTTTAACCAATTGAGCTTGTAATAAATAATCGATTGTAGTATCGTATATTTCTGTATCCTTTGATATAGGTTCATCGTACCAAGTTGCTAGACGTGAATGTAAAAGATATCTTTTGTCATATTGTCTTTCCATTACGTATAGTCCACAATGAGTTACATTTTGCAATGACTCAAATCTTTCGACCGTCCATCGAAACCATTTCATAAGAAAGACTCTGGTTAGAAGGCCGTGTGACACGAGTATGAGAACCGAGGGGAACCGATCCTGATGTGTAAGTATGAATAGTAAAATACATAATAAAATACATAATAAAATACATAATAAAATACATAATAAAATACATAATAAAATAAATAATAAAATACACGTACCGAGGAAAACTGACGGAAAATCATTTCGTTGAAGCCGGCAACTCTGTTAAAAACATCAGCGGCGCTTTCTCCGTTTGGTATTCGATAGAAACTGACTGTTAGTAACAAATCAATTTATAATAATAAACAAATATAAACAGATATACATACAAATGACCGTATTTTGCCCTTTCGGTATGTATTTTTCTCATTTCTTCCATATCCGCTTGAAAATTACCAAAGTCTTGTTCCCGCAACCGAGTATCTTCAAAAACCCTCAAAGGAATATCTTCTAAACCTGATATAATTCCTTCAGCAGTTTCTCTTGCTCGTTGGTAAGGCGACGTGTAGATGACTGCTTTTTCATCATCATGTATTAATTTTCGAATTTTCTCTCCGGCTGATCTTGCCTATTTGGTTAGAAATGACGTCTATAATAGGTAAAGTAGCAAAGTAAAAAACGAAAAAAAGAATATATACCCACCTGACTTCTTCCTTTAGCTGTTAACGCGACTTTGTTATTTGGGATTGTTCTATTCACAAGTTTGTCCTCTGAAATATTAGTTATTTATTATATTTTTTATTATTATTTATTATTTTTTATTATAATATATTATTATTATTATATATATTATATATATTATATATATTATATAATATTATTGTTCATATAACATAATCGGTTACTAATCAGAAATTCTCTTACTATTGGATTCTGACTCTCCGTGTCGAACAAGAATAATTAACTATAGTCACGTGTTTGATTAGTAATTGTTGTAGTAAAATTAGTAATACACAAATAAATAATAATAAATAATAATAAATAATAATAAATAAATAAAAAAAAAAATATACATATACATATAAATACAAGGAGAAAAAGAAAACAGTATACAAATAATAAATAAATAAAATAAAATAAACAAAAACACATAGTAATTATAAAAAGCACATGACAACACATATAAACTCACCCTCGGTCTTGCCATTTTGTTTTTTTTGTATCTATTTATAGTATTTATTATATATATAAATATATATATAGTATATAATACTATAATATACTATTTATTTTAGAATTCATATATTATTTTTATTATTTTTATTATTATTATTATTATTATTATTATTATTATTTATTATTTATTTATTATTATTATTATTATTATTATTATTATTATTATTATTATTATATTATTATTATTATTATTATTATTATTATTATTATTATTATTATTATTATTATTATTATTATTATTATTATTATTCTTAATGTGTTCTTAAGATTGAATCGGCAATTAATTTGTATGTAGTATTATATAATTTATTATTTTGTGTGAAATTATAATATAGGATAATATAGTCATAATAGTGGGTGTGTTGTTGCCATGGTTATTTTGTTGCTATGGGAATGTGTGTTGTTATAGAAACGATAGGCTACTATTAATCTACATAGTCAAATAGTTTTTTTTATTAACCAAGATGTCGAATTCGACTGTAGATAATTGTAAATGTAAGTCTTTTTTTATATATTTCATTTGTATATTTATATTGTATTGTATTGTATTTATATTGTATTGTATTGTATTTATATTGTATTTATATTGTATTTATATTGTATTTATATTGTATTTATATTGTATTTATATCGTATTCATATTGTATTTCTATATTTATACACAGTGCAATTCTAATGACATAGTAAGATTGTCCCAATTAAACAACATCATGTCTCCTAATAATCAAAAAAACCACAAAAGTCCCATAACCTGTCATGTTCTTGACACTTCTATTGGGAAGCCAGCAGCAAATATATCAGTAAATTTAAAATATACTAATACTGTAAATAATCATTCAAAAATAATTGGTTTTTCTAAAACTGATAATGATGGTAGGGTAAATTTTTGGATTTCTCAAGAAAATAAAGATAAACAAGATAAAGACTTACTCTCTTTTAATATTTCTTCTGGCGAAGAATACACAATTGAATTTTCTTTAATCGATTATTATGTTTCCCAGGGTAGATCAAAAGAGGATATTTTCTTTCCTAAAGCGGTAGTTTCTTTTATTATTCCTCCTAATTCTGACTCAAATACACATTTTCATATTCCTCTATTATTGTCTCCCTATTCTTACTCTACGTATAGGGGTAGTTAGTTATTAGTAATACATGTATTTTATTAGTTTATGTTTTACTAGTTATATTATATTACTATGTGTACATATACATAATCGATATGAATAGAAAATATAAATACATAAAATAACAATATTACGTAATTTAAATTATAAGTAATTCAAATATCAAATACTAAGTATAACAATATATACTACATAATGTAAAAAGTAAAACACTATAATGACATTAAGATATTAGCTGCGAGATTGGTATTTTCTCGCAGTTACCTTGAGAGTCTCTTTCAATTCCAATTAAACCATTCAAATTCTTATCCGGCGCGATAGACTTGTTAGTCTTTCTTTTAAATTTATTTTTTTTCTCGTTTCTTTTTTTTCCACTTTGACTGTGCTTTACAGTTTGACCACTATTATCTTGAACAATACTTCTTATAGGAGGAAGTGTAATATTATTAGTAATTGATACAGCATTATTATTAATAAGTTGATTATTAACAATATTACTATTGTTAATAATTTTATTGTTCTTACTGGTAATGTCTTGATTGTTAATATTTGGATTTTTATTAGTAATCTTATGATTACTAATTTCATTTATGTTATGACTAATGATCGCATTACTAATATTATTGTCAATGTTAGTAATGCTGGTATTCTCATTTACAAATGAAGGGCCATACAAAAACTTTTTGACAAATTTTGGATTATCTACTTCAGTAGTAGAAGCAGATCTAGTTTTATAAATAGGAAGTTCGTATATTAGAGGGTTAGAATTATTAGTATTTTCCATATCATCACAAATACCTCTGCTTCCACTTTCAACCATATTTAACTTTTCAACGCCATCCCAAACCCAATCTTTATTGCCAACTCTAAAAGTACGATCATATTTTATGTCATCAACCGACCATCTTCTTCCCGTAGACATTTGTTGTAGAGAAATCGAAGCCTGAAGTATTTCTAGTAGTTCATCAGGAGAAGCAGTTGAAACATTATCGTAGTTAACCAATTTATTGTTATTAGTTTGATTGCTACAATTATCATTAGTAGAAAATGTAGAGCAAGTATTGTATCCACTGTGAATGTTATCAGTATTAATATTACTTTTAGTCCCATTAAAAGAAACCTTTGAGGAGAAATTTAATTCAATTGGCATAGTGCTCGTATTTTTATTCCCTTTTCCATTTTCATTATATGAAGATTTAGGTGAAAATCTAAATTTATGAAATTGAGACATGATATTTTGATTTTTCACCGGAATATTTTCTGATTTTGGTGTACAAGTGTTTTTCGTATTACTCGTATTATTCATATTATCCATGTTATTTGCGTTCATGTCATTCATGTCATTTATATCATTCACTTCAAACTTAGAGACATTATTTTGAGGCGAATAAGGATAAACATAGTTAAAACTAGTATTATTATTAGTATTACTGTTATTATTACTATTATTATAATTGTGGTTTAAATTAGGATAGGCACAATTAAAAAAACTGTTGAAACCAATATTTGGAGGAGTTGGTGGATGATAAATTTTAGGTAAAATACAATAAGGTTGTATACGTTGGAAATTGTCTCCATTGCTTACTGTATTTGTATTTACTGTATTGACAGTATTTTCATTTATATTGTTATTACTATTACCACCTAATTCAGTTTCATTTTCCTTCCTCTCAATGATATCATTTGAATACCTTTCAGCGAACTGATTGGTCTCATTTTTTTTAGTAGAAAACAAGAAATCTTTATCATTTTTGATAATTTTATACATTGATTCAGATTTAATATCGCAATTATCAGTAATAGGTTTATTAAAATCATTTGAAGTTAAAGGAATAATTTTATCATACTTTGAAGTGGAACTTTTTTTAGGTTTGCAAGAAACTCTTCCTAATTGTAAAAATTCAGTATTTGCATTTATATTGTTTCTTTTTCTTTTCTTTTTTTGTGATGGATTAGATGGGTTTATTTGCAATTTTCCAAAACCTAATTCAAAAGGTGTTAAACAAGATTCTGGGAAATCAGGACCAAATAAAGGAATAAGACAATATCTGATATGGTAGCAAGTACGAGAAGCAAGTAATTTTGCAATATCATAAGGTAACCAAGTTCCTTGAATTTTAAGAATCCCTCCTCTAATTCTTAAAATATTTGAGTCTAATTCCGGACAGTTTTCAATAAGCTTAACAATGTCAGCTTTTAAGTTCCCCAAGGCCTTCCAAATCCCAGTTAGGTGTACATATCCAGAGTGATAATCCCACATTATACATGTGTTGTTGACAGTGTATTCAAAGACTGGATGTTAGTG
>JAJMCY010000259.1:0-10032 GCA_030565755.1 Ascobotryozyma cognata
TTTTTTTTTTTTTTTTTTTTAATTGTTACAGGTGATTTTTCTTAAGATTTTATATTATAAGCAATTAAAGTTGTTTTTAATTAGAGTTCATTTCAAAAGCAACCTTACAAACCAATTATCTCTATGTGGATCTATATATATCAATATTATATATACTTTATTAAAGCATCAATTTCACGAATATTTTGGGGGAAATATGATTGTGAACAACTTCTTGTTTTAATAATTTTAATTTGAGTGTTTCATTCTTTCACATTATTATGATTATTATTACTATTAATGATGAAATTATAATATTTGGGGGAAGTGAAAAATTTTGTTACTTTATAGTGCTTTATTCATATGGCACATTTTGATATTTTGTGATTCTATTTGGGGGAATAGTTTTCACTATATTTATCTTTATTTTACTTTATCTTTTCATCTTACATGATAATAATTCGCACTTTTAATTTACAATGTTCACTGTTTAGATTTAGAATTGGATTTCGCTGAAGGATAATCCAAACATGTTTTTACATAAAAAGTTTAATATATTTTATTGTTATTAGAAATAAATTTTTGTATTTTTGTAGACTGTGATCATATATATATATATATATACATTTTGTTTGTAATTATACACAATCATACATCTAATCGTATAATAAGGGGTTTGTGTCTTACAGATCCTTTAATTACATCTATCAAATTTCCTACGGTAATTAACCTATAAATGATGGACAATCTATTTCTTATATCATAAATATAGTATAATTACAAAACACAGCGGGGCAAAAATGGCAAGTAAATCTATGAGAATAACAGACTTGGAAAAAACAAACAGAAACGTAGTATTGGTTTTACTTTTTTGTTTTTCAAAATGCAAGACTGAAAATGGATTCCTACAGTATTCCTACTTTTTCGAACAAAACCTCTTGGAATTCTTCCTGCATGGTTACTTTTAAAACTAATCCCGCTGTGAAGGTAGAAATCGAGTTCACTTTCATATCGTGAAACGAAAAAACATGTTAGTTACTACAGTAATGACTCAATTTACTTAAGTTAACACTGATAAAGCAATTAAATATAGATTTGCTATGACAACATAATATAATCTGGAAATATTCATGACTACAACGTAAAAAAAGTAAAAGAATAACAGTAAAAATAAATAGCAAACGTTAATTAAAAAAAATAATAATTAAAACTAGAATTTCTATTAGATAAAAATAAAAAAATAAAAAATTCAAATGAAGATATCGCTATTAGATCATTTGCGAATAGTTTTTAATTGAACAGTGTAATTGTTTTAATTTTTATATTTTATCTAAAATTTATTTAAGAATGGCTAAAAGCAGGCCTAGCAATCCTTTAAATTCTAGACTTGGAATAAAAAAAAAAGACAATGATTTAAAAAAGAAAAATGATGCAAATAAAACTTCATTAGAGGACAGAATTGGAATAAAAAGCCAAAAAAAAAAGAAAAGTAAAAGCAATAATTCACAAATAAATTTAAACCCACTATTTCAATCAATTAACGGTCAAATAAATCAAGAAAAGAAAAACGTGAAGTCCAATAATAATAATGATAATAATAATAATAATAACCCCAATAATGGAGTACACCCGAAGAAAATTGGTTCAAAATTAAAAAGAAACTCATTGGGTGGTGTATCTAAAATTTCGAAAAAAAACGTATCAAAACATTTTTCATTGTCCGAAAGATTGTCACCATTAGGAAGCAGAAATAGTTTACTTGGTGAGTTTTTTACTAACAATAAGAGTAGCAATAATAGAATCAGTAATAAGATTGACAAAATGGATACGGCTGGCAAACAGGATGGTAATACTAATAATATAAATAATAATACCAATAACAACAACAATAATAATAATAATAATAATAATAATAATAATAATAATAATAATAATAATAATAATAATAATAATAATAAAAATAACAATAATGATAAAAATAATATCAACAATTTTAGTTTTCTATCTAGAAATAACCAAAGCTTAAAAAATTTTCAAAATGCAAACAGATTTAATATAAAAGGACAAGCGTCTTTATACTCGGTTATAAGAATAGCAAATTTAGCGATTGGAACTACTCTAGATGACGTTGTACAAGTTCTATCTCAATTTGGAGAAATTGTTGGCGCTCATATTACTAATCATAAGCCAATAATTATTGCTTATATTGCATATTTAAATAAACAATCTTCAATTGATGCAGCTAATGCGTTAAATAATGCATTAGCCGATGGTAATATTTTAAGTGCTTCTTTACCTCCTATAACAGATGTAAATGTCCAGACTCTTTTAAATTCTATTCCTCCGGTGTATTCGGTTATTAATAGCTTGGAACAGAGTCACAATCTGAGTCAGAATCAAAATTTGAATTATAATATAAACCAAAGTATGAATCAAAACATGAGTCACAGTCAGAATTATAATCAACATTTA
Organism: Ascobotryozyma cognata; assembly: GCA_030565755.1. Taxonomy (NCBI): domain Eukaryota; kingdom Fungi; phylum Ascomycota; class Trigonopsidomycetes; order Trigonopsidales; family Trigonopsidaceae; genus Ascobotryozyma; species Ascobotryozyma cognata. The sequence goes on from JAJMCY010000259.1 coordinate 2,452, forward strand.
AACCAGAATATAAACAACTTTAATCAAAAGTTAAATCAAAAGATAAATCAAACTTTAAACAATTTAAATCAACAATTTAGTCCAAATCTAAATCCGAATTTAAATGTAATTCAAGACTACAATCAAGATTATATTCAAGATTTCAACCAAAATCAACCCTCTAATTTCCATGTTTGGCACTAATGATAAAATCCTAATTACTATGTCATAAAAATTACTGTAATATTAGATTGAATTTGTTTTTTTGTTTTTTTTATGTTCTTATATGTTCTTATATGTTTCTTATACCTTTGTATGTATGTATCTTTAATAGTATATTATTAGTAATAGATTATGCTATCTATGTTTGTACACTATATATCAGAATGTGGCTACCATGGTTATATATTATAAAACACGTGACTATTTGCTTCATTATAATATTTATTTCATTCCATTTTCAGAGTAGCTTTGAAAATCATTTAATATAAACGAAAAAGCGTCTTAGAAAAGGTCTAGAATATAAAGAAATTATACAATAAAAAAAACAAAAACAAAAGCAAAAAAAGAAACCTATTGGAAACCCAAAACAAAATAACTTATAACTATTAAAAGTACTTAAAGAATACTTAAAAGTTAAAGCAAATTTACAAAATAAAAAATAATAAATAAATAAATAAATAAAATATATAATATATCATAATTCCACGAATACCCACTTTATGTCTACTGACAATTCAAAAGGAGGAGGAGAAGGATTTAGTATAAATACCAATAATGAGACCATTTCAAACTATGAATTAAACAGTGGTAACGATAAAGCGGATTTGAAATCAGCAATGAGTTCAAAAAAATCTAAATCTAAAAAGAAATATAAAAAACAAGTTGCCTTTGATACTTTTCAGAATTTCGATGCTCCTTTATATTCACTTACTTTGAAAGCAAAACACAAGGAATATGTATTTTGTCGTACATCAAGAACATTCTTAGTTGGAATTGATGATAATGCTCATTCAGAATTTGCACTTGAATGGCTATTAGAAGAGCTAACTGACGATGGTGATGAAATTGTTTGTTTTAGGGTTGTTGATCCATCAAGTTCTTTGTCAACTGGTGAGAAAAGATTGTATAGAGATGAAGCTTACGCTTCACTTGAAGCAGTGATGGAAAAAAATGTGGATGATAAAAAAATCTCTGTTATCTTTGAATTAGTAGTTGGAAAAATTGAAAATATGATTCAAAATATGATACAAATTTATGAACCTGTCATGTTGGTTGTTGGCACAAGAGGTAAATCTTCAAATGGTATACATGGTTTAAGACCACGCTCTGTTTCAAAATACTGTTTACAACATTCTCCAGTTCCTGTAATCGTTGTTCATCCTGATTTGAAAAGATATAAAAATAAAAAAAAATATCACAGGATTACTGATAAGGATGGAAGAAGGAATTATTTTGATATTTTAGAACAAGATTCTGATAAGTTAAAGGCCCAAACTCCTCCTGTGAATGGAGACTCAGGAAATGTTGAGAATCCCACTGGCGAGTCTCCAAAAGCTGATAAATTTACGTTCACTTCCACATCAAAGAATGACGACAATTTAGAGGATAAATCTCCTAAATCGAAAGCAACAGAAACCAAGGTTCCCGTGGCTACTAGCTCATTAGAGAAACCCATTGGATTCCTATCAGCTAGACGTCATTCATCTCACGATTCTTCTACGAAATTTCCATATGGTTCCTTGTCTTCTACATCATCTACATCATCTATATCGTCTACAATACCTAAACCAAAAGCTTCTTCATTTAATTCAAAAAGACCAAATACATTGTTAATTAACAATAACTTATCAAATGATAATAGCAAAGAAAACGAATCATCAAGCACAATACAAAATACAACTACACCACCTCATTCTGCTACTCTTTCTGGAATTTCCAGAACAATGTCAAATCTTTCAATTAATTCTTCTTCTACGACTAATGAACAAAGAGATAACTCTGCATCACCTTCTACTTCAAAGTATAAAAAAGGATTATTGTTATAATTGTTGTTATAGCTTATTGTTATTTCATTGCATATTTTAAATATTTTATGTATGATTCATTAATTTTTTTCTTTTAGTATATCTATGATGCATTTATTTTTATTTTTTCTTATTAATTTTTTTTTATTCTTCTTTTATTTTTTTCTTTATTTTTTTTTTTTTATTATTTATATTTCAAAAACTATATATGCTCAATTTCATTAATTGTTGGTTATATTCAAACAATCTATTTATTTGTCCATCGTGGACTACGTTTATTAGCAAAAGCATCCATTCCTTCTTTTTGATCATCAGTTGCAAATAAAGAATGAAATAATTTTCTTTCATATTTAACGCCAGAATCTAAAGCTAAATTATAACCTTCATTAATTGATTCTTTTGCCGCTTTAACAGCTATATGCGAATAAGAAGCAATTTTTTCAGCTTGATCTAAGGTTTTATTAATTAATTCATCAGCAGGGAATATTTTTGATACTAATCCCCAATTTTCAGCTTGTTGAGCAGTAAAAGTATCACCAGTTAAAATAATTTCCATTGCACGAGATTTTCCAATTGCTCTAGTAAGTCTTTGTGTGCCACCAGCACCAGGAATCACACCTAATTTAATCTCCGGTTGTCCAAATACTGCCTTATCACCAGCGTATAAAATATCAGCCATCATTGCAACTTCACAACCCCCACCTAAAGCATAACCATTTACAGCTGCAATAATAGGTTTTGAAATTGTAAAAGTAAGATCTGACCAATTTTCAATAAATTTATTTGAATAAACATTTGAAAATTCTTGCTTTGCCATTTCTTTAATATCTGCGCCTGCTGCAAATGCTTTTTGTGTTCCGGTTAAAACATGTACACCAATAGATTTATCTAAATCTGCTTTTTTCAATGCATCATTTAATTCAGAAATTAATTCATTGCAAAGTGCATTCAAAGCCTTTGGTCTATTAAATGTGATTAGTTGTACACCAGGCCTTGGTTTTGACGTAATAATATATTTATATCTAGCATCCATATAAAAACTGCTCATTGAAAATCTTCTATTAATAGATAATATTTTAGCACAATTATTATTATTATTATGTAATAAATGATTCTTTGTTTGTGCGAGTCTTTTTAAGGCCATGGTACCAAGATCGTATTTAATGTTGTAATTTCGAATAAACAAAAAAAAAAAAAAATAATTAGATTAAATAAATAAATAATGTGTCGTATATAGTATAATTTTCAAATAAATGATCGTATACTATAATATTCAAATAAAGAAATCGTATATTATAATATTCCAATAATTAAACCAATTCTTATCACATTTCGAACCGTTTTATACACATTTTGTAATCGATCTTCTTAGCGGGGAGACTCTTATAATCAAGTGCGACCTGTAGGGTAAACGGTGTTTGATCGGTGTTTCCAAGAAAACGAAAAAATACTATTAATTTATTATTTTATTTTTAACATAAAAATAGAAATAAATAAATCTAGAGTGATTTGATCAACAGTTTTTTCTTTTTCCTAAGAAAAAAAAAAAAAAAGTGTGATTATTGTTATAGAAACTGTGATAGGGTTTTTTCATCTGCTAAAACAGGTAAAATTATTTTTATTTTCTGTGGTTCACAGAAAATTGCGAATTAATTAAAGAATTAAGAGTAAGGATAATAAAGGGAAAAAAAAATGCGAATATTTTTAGACAAAGAGAATTCCCTCAAGTGAGGAAATTTTTATCAATATAAAAAGCTCCTCTTTGGAACGAGGAAATTTTTTTTTTTTTTTTTTTTTTTTTTTTTTTTTTCGATTATTAATTATAAAATAATTATAATAATAATTTAATTTTTTAAATATTCTTTTTTTACACTATTTAAAGAATTCTTAGAATAAAATTTTCTATTTTTTCAACTATTCGAGTTCTCTTTCCTATCTTTTTTGTAATCTGTACCTTAATATCTTACCACTTATATTTAAAGGTCTACCATTTAGAATTTAGAATAGAACAATTACATACTTTTCAAATATAATTTAATACTATTATAAGAGTATTATTTGTTGTTTCCTGCGTTGCTATTTTCTTTTTCTTCCTTTGCTTTTTTTTTTCTTTCGCTATTAAAACACGAATAAAAAAAAAAAAAGAAAAATCAAACACAACTGTGGTTTTTTGTTTCATTTTATTGCACAATGGTTTTAGAAAAAAAATTAAAATTTTTAAACCCGTATTATTTAATTACAAATAACCGAAGAAAAAAACAAGCAAAATTACAAGAAGAAGCGAATAAAAAAAAACGTGAGAATATTCATGAGGAACCCAAGGAATTAAGTTTTCCTGATAGTAAAAACAAACTAATTAGGTTGAATAATAATGCTTATCAATCTGAAATCTCCAATACTTTTGATCATAAAACTGACCCAATTGTATTTGATTATACCGATAAGAAAATTGAACCAATTGATTCGATTGATAATCAAGTTGAAATAATTGATTCTGATGGTGAAAGTAAACCAATTTATTTTATTAATAACAGTAAAACTAGAAGAATTCATTCAGCTGAGGCATGCTCCGGTTCACGAGAGAACTCGGAAAATCTTTTTCTTCTAATTCTTGATAATATTATTATTTCTGAATTCTTATCAAAATACATAACTTTCAATGATTATTCTGAACTTATACGAATATCTCGTCAAGCATGTTATTCAATTACCAGAGAAAATTCCGCATACATGCGTAAAGTTGCATTTGATTCTGAAACAGTATTATTATGTCGAGAAAATAGATCTTCTCATGTTTTAAAATCTTTACAAGATGAAAGCAAAAACAAAAAAAAATCACTATTTACCATATCAGATGATAGCTCTCAAAATAAAGAAGGAATTTTTGCTGGTGTCATGTCTCGTTATTTAAATTATGTTGCTTGTGGAAATATTAGGCAAGACATTATAGTAAGTCTAAATGTAGATGGTTGTATTTTCTCTGATATTATGCTCGAAACATTTTTCACCTTTCCCTCGCTTAGTCATTTTTCATTTAAACATTCTAATGGATGGAGTATTGATAAACTCAACTGGCTTGCCGTTAACCTGTATAGAGATAGATTGAATGAAATGGCATATAAAGCAGCAATTATTAACAAGAAGAATGTAAATAGTAACTTAATTAATTCTATTTTCACTAAGGATTATACACCATATGGGCCAAAGTTAATGCATATTGAGTTTTTTGGGGCTCCTAAATTAGCATTTGAAACCCAAATTATTGAAGGCTGGCTTGCAAATTTTTGCTTTCAACTTTGTAATATATTTACAAATGCAACACCATGTTTATGTTCTGATCATGGTAAGATATTTGGGCTTGAAACTATGATATTTACATCAGTTGGTCAACCTGAAGAATTTCCAAATGGAATTAGATTGATGGCAAGAAATTTAGATGACGGTTCAAGTGCATTTTTTACTGATCCCTCTCCATATCAACCTACAAATGAATTTCGATTCACGGATTATACTGCCGATTATAATAGTTATGGAGGATTGTTTCATGCACCTTTATTTAGGCCTCTTACATTAAAACATAGTGACTTCATACCTCGATTACGTCGTGATGAAAATATGCATTTTACAACTATAGCTGGACCCATATATATCAATACAAGAGGAGCAACTGCTGGATGGAATTGTGCATTTGCCTACTCTCGTAAAATAAATATCGAAGAATTTAGAAGATTAATTGATATTAAACGAATGGCTAGAAGAAGAAACAATAGAGCAACAGAACTTATTTCTTGTGGAAATTGTGGTGCAAACAAGGATGATGATTCAATGATAATGTGTTATAGTTGTCGTGAAAAAAGAACATGTACTCGTTGTGGTGAATTATATTGTATGAATTGTATCTCTAATGAAAAGCAATGGCTTGTAAATCCTTGTGAAGAATGTGGAAGATTATGTGAAAATTGTCAGAAAAGAGATGAAAAAGTTCGTGTTTGCACAAGTTGCAAAGAAATATATTGTATATTTCATAATAAGGATTCAAGCTGGGAACTTTGCAGGACTTGTTGTGGAAAATCTAATGGGTTTCAATCCAGATATGTTTTTGTTTGATAATAAGATTTAAGGATTTAGTGATTTGGTGAATTGCTACTAATCCTGGACTTTTGCGTAATTTATTGATATTTTGAGAAAATTGTTTAATATCCAATCAAGTTTATTGTTCTTATTGTTTGCTATATTGTATTTAGCTAATTATAGTTTTTTATATTTATTAATTAAAGATTTGGCTTCTTTTTTCTTTTTTTGAATATTTTAGTTATTAATTAAAAATTTGGTTGTCTTTACTTTTTTGTTTCATCGTTACAAATATTTCAACTAAGACCTCGTAGAATTCCTTTTAAGTAGGAGCTGGTTCACAGCCGCGTATATTACCAAAAGCACAGTCAATATCATGAATAAAGAAACAATAAGCAATTCTTTCATTGATTCGCGACCTATTTGTTAGTATGATGTAAAATAAAAAAAAATAAAAAAATAAATAAATAAAAAAAAACATAATAATAAAAATAAACAGCAATTACGTACGTATACATTCCGCTGAAATATCGCCGTCAGTGGCGGATTTACATATAGGAAGATTATAATCCAAACAAAATTGTCGAGTGCATTTTGAACAACCTTCAACAATTTCCGAGCCTTCCCTTTTACTGTAAAGTGTTAAAAAATAATTATTTCTTTTATTTAAATCCGAAAAACTATCCTCCTCGATTTTTATTAGAGAAGAATTTCCAAAACAAGTGCATTTGCAATACAAAGGCCATGAAGCTTCAACTTGGGAAGAAAATAAATGCAACAATATAACTGCAAGATAGAAAAAATATTGCAGTTTATTTATTCTTCTATTACAATACATTTTATATGAAAAGAAAAGGTAATTAAATAATTAAAAAAAATGTAAACAATCAATTATCAATGCGTGTTGGATTGGACACAATAAAATATAATTAAAGCATATATTAATATTAATATTAAAATTTAAAACGAAATAAATACAATGTGTTTATTACTGCGTATTTTTATTTATTAGTGTACTTTAAACAATTTTGTAGTGTATCTATTACTATGTAGGTTTAATTATTTGTGTATTGTATGCTATTTGAAAATAGTGTATTGGAAAATAATTTATTTATTAATATTATAATACTTTGCGGCGGAGGGAGCTTTGAGAATATCCATATGGGATTCCAAAGGTTTTCGTCGGAGAATTAAGGAATCTAATAGGAATCCAATAGAAGTCCTGTTGCAATCTTGCATTTTAACAAAACAAAAAAAACTGTATAATTTTTTTTTTTTTTTGTTTCTAGGGTTAGTATTCCTATAGGTTTCCTGGGTACAAGCGTTAGACTTCCTTGCCATTTTCGCCCTGTCTCTTATTATTATTGCTATATATTACTATGTACTGTTATTGTTTATTATTTATTTTTATTTATTTCGTTTTTTATAATTATTACTAAGATGTATACAGTATATTCTTTATTATCCATTAGCATATTAAATAAATAAATCTATTTAATTCATT
>JAJMCY010000260.1:0-19185 GCA_030565755.1 Ascobotryozyma cognata
ATTAGCGTATACATCAAAGTTGAAAGTTAAATATGCTATGCATATTATTATAAGTGTTAGAATACAAAATAAGTAAACCACTGATATCCTATATATTTATATTATATTATACTATATTATTATACTAAATATATACAATCTATATACAATTGTAGATATCTGCAGCTGACTGTTATAACGCATATTCAACTAAATTGTGTCTACATAACAATCTTAGGGTTGTTTGTGTGCTGTTCACGCTATATATTAATTAGAATTATTTCATTTTATTATGTAATCTTTCTACATCGCTTATATAATAGTATTATACAGTGTATATTATATTATATTATTATATTATTATTAATTTGTTTACATATATGTTTATTACTCAATACTGTTATATGTTGTATGTATAATATTAAATTATAATTACTAAAACATTAACAAATATTACTAAGAATGCAAAAATTCGACGCTTAGTAATACAAGTCGAATTATTAATAACATATTAGTTATAGCAAACAGATAAACTGTAAACCGTAGTCAATAATAAATAAATAAATAAATAAATAAATAAATAAATAAATAAATAAATAAATAAATAAATAAATAAATAAATAAATAAATAAATGCTATCTTTTCCTTGAACAAAAAAAAATAATAAAATTAACTAGGCACTTAAATATTTTAAACAGTTGTATATACAATTATATATATTATTACTATATATAAATCCTATATATAAATACTATATATAAATACTATATATAAATAAATACACATATACGTACACAAATATATATTTATAATTGTGTGCGTTTATTTAGCATTGTATTGGACAATAAATTAATTCTACTATTCATTGTACATAAACAAAGCATTTCTTTTTTATGTTATAAATTTTTTTATTAATGTCACTTATGGTAAAATATTACAAGGGAATAGAATTTTTACTGAGGAAAATAACATTTAAGGAAATAATATTATAGGGAATAGTATTATTGAAGTATTTGGAATTTAACAGAAAATAAGAAGAAAAATAAAGAAAATAATTAATAAAAAATTAAAATTAAAATTAAAATTAAAATTAAAATCAAAATTACAATTACAATTACAATTACAATTACAATTAAATCTAAAATCAATTGAAAAATTAAATAAATTAAATAAGTTAAAAATCAATTAATATACTAACAAAATTTAACATAGAATACTAATAAAGAATATTAAAAATCTCATTATGGTCCAATATTAGGATCAAATACTGGAAATAATCCTGTTGTTTAATATCAAAATTATCTCCTATATGTTTCTATTTTGTCTCGGTAATTTTTAAATTTGTATTCCTGCTTTTTTCAAAATGGATTCCAGTTTGAATATAGATACATCATATGATGAAAATATAGATAATTCTAACAAAATTGACCAAAATGACATACATCAAGACCAAGACCAAGACCAAGTCCAAGTCCAGGACCAGGATCAAAATCAAAATTTAAATTTAAATTCAAATGAAAATTTAAATTCAAATGAAAATTTAAATTCAAATGAAAATTCAAATTCAAATGAAAATTCAAACACAAATGCAAACGGAATTCCCAAAAATAGTCTCAGAAAAAACCGAAAAATTTATATAAGCGCACCTAAAAAAAACACTAATGAACAAAGACCACGAGCAAGAGGATATAGAAGAGCACGAGCTGCTCGGGCTTGTCTTGTATGCCATTCAAGAAAAGTTAGATGTGATGTAACTCAAAGAATCCCATGTACAAATTGTGTTGCTTTTAATTGTAAATGTACTATACCAGAAACAAAACGAAAAATTAATACAAAAGATCTTGCTTCTTTATCCACTACTGTTAATTACTTTCCTGATACTTCAGTTAGTTTTCTTCAAAATTTCCCTAATAATTCTCAAAATATTCCTCCTCAAAATACTCAAATACCCCAATTTTTATCTCCTCATCAGGAAATACAAAACTCATTTCAGTTACCTCTTCAAAATATTCAACTTCCTCCGTCTCTTCCTAGATTACACACTCTAAGTCATAACGTTCAACTGCCTCCGATTACTCATTCAAATAAAAATTATATTCAAAATAATTCTACAAATTTTTTAACTAATTCTGAAAATGATATCCGTGTGGAAACAGGCATTGGGAATAATAATGCATTTGCTAGCCAAGCCAAAATACTCTCTCAAAATACAATGGATCCAGTATTACAATCCACTCCGGTGGACTCCCAAATTATTCCCTTGCCAGAAGTAAAAAAATTAGATAATTATATTATGCCTGACAACTCCACAACAAATGAATTTAACCAAACAAATCCCCGTCACTTAGAACAACAAAGATTTAATTTTAACTCAAATATTTACCCCACTTGTAATAATGTACTCACTCCCATGCAAACTTTAGTCAATACTGCTATAAACTGCGTCACTCCCCATCATGGAAAATTAATAGAAAATGATGATGAAAAAAACTCTCCATTTTCTTCAGGTGGCTCAAAGGCAGGTAGATTAACATACTTAGGCATATCCTCTCCTATTGGTGCTATATATGGTTTTGATACTTATCATAATTTTGTAACATCTGCTTTCCATACTTCATATTCTTTAAACTCTCGTTCTATAGACAAAGATGAAATAGATTTACTTAAAAGTAAAGGAGCTCTACTTATACCTCCAGCAGAGCTGGCTGATGATCTTATAGAATGCTATTTTAGATGGATTCATCCATGCATTCCTGTTATTAATCGAACATCTTTTATGCGTCAATATAATGATCCACAGGGATCCCCTTCTTTGATTTTACTTCAAACTGTGTTTTTACTAGGAACTTTAGTATGCAAAAATCAACTTCTTATAGATAAATATGGTACGCATGAAGGTGCAAGCAGAGCTTTTTATAAGCGTGCAAAAGCTTTATATGATGCTTCTTATGAAGCAAATATGTTAATAGTAATACAGTCTTTAATTCTTTTGGGTTATTGGTATGAAGGCAGAGATGATATGAGTGAAAACAGTTATTACTGGACAAATACAGCAATCATGCATGCACAAGCTTTAGGAATGCAACGTAATGTTTGCCATTTACCATTTCTTACAAAAGCGGAAATAAAAATATGGAAGCGTATATGGTGGGTACTTTATGTACGTGATCGTATGGTTGCTGCTGGATTAGGAAGACCAATGTTTATAAATTCTGACGAAATAGATGTTGAAGAATTGACTGAAAGTGATTTTGAAGAAGGAGATGGGGGTCTTTCTTCCCCATTTGAATTTGATTTTACAATGGCACGTTGGTTTATTAGTCTAGTGAAGCTCACGCATATATTAGATTACGTTCTTAAGAACATGTATTCTCTTAAAGCTCAACGACAGCTTCTAAAGACAGAGACTGCTCCTGATTTATCAATAGCCGATAACATGTTGTCGGTTTGGCTCGAAGAACTTCCTGGAGAGTTGAAATATGATTGTCAAAAGCCTGATGAGCATACTTATTTTGGTGCTCTTTTGCATGTTTTTTATTATAATGTAATATTACTTGCAAATAAGCAATATATTTCTAAAAAGTGTAAAAGTTTTACACCTTACAGGAAATCTTCATTAAGTATTGCTTTACATGCTGCCCAAATGATTACATGTATATCAATGAATTTGCTAGACTTTGGTGAAATTCAGTGTTGCCCAGCTTTTATACTATGTATATTTTCCAATGCGAAATTTATATTATTTTATAGTATGGCAGCTAAACTATTTGCAAACATAGATACTTTAAAATACTGTTACAGATTTTGTACAAAATGCTTAGTTATGATGGCCGGTAAATTTTCTGGTGCTTATGCAGTTTTGCGTTCATTTGTAGGACTAGAAAATGATGTGAATAGAGAAAATGCATTTTTAAAAGTTGTAGACTTATGTCCAGTTCGTTTACATGCTCCTCCTATTGATAATCCTGAAAGCGAAAACATAATTTCTAGTTCGGATTCATCTGGTCCATTGGATAACTACACATTTGCATTGCAAAGTTTATTTAATGAAGGTGGATTTGAATACCCTTTAGGCTATAAACTAAAAGAAAGTTCAATGAACTATCTTGTTAAGCAGAAGGAAGAATTAGATAAAGTTTTAGAAGAATTGTTACAAAAGATTACTGGAAATAGTTCTGTTGATTCATTACAATCCTTACTTTCTCTATACCCTGAAGAGATTTAGTATATTTTTTTTTATTCATTTTGCATTAAATGTATGTATTTATTATTATTATTGGTATAAAAAAATCGTTTTTTGTTTTATGTATTTGCTATTTGTTCTTTGTATTTTAATTTTGTTATTTTAGTTGAAAAAAATATATTATATTATATTATATTATATTATACTATATCATTTATTATTTATTTAAAAAAATTCAATTCTTATGTTGTATGGCAAACTAATTGTTCTAGTCTACTTTCAAAAGAAGTTTCCCAACAGTTTTTCCAGTTTCTAAATCTTCAGCACCTTGTTTATAATTATCAAAACCATATTCTTTAAAAACATGAATTTTTAATTCCTTTGATTGGAGTTTTTCAAATAATAAATTTGTATAATATGTCCATTCCTCTGGTTGGTTTATATAATTATATAAAGTTGGTCTAACTAATTTATTATTTTTGGCAGATAATGAATAAATATCAAATAAAGGAACCTTTCCTGAAGCATTACCAACGAAAACAAGAGAACCTTTTACAGCTAAACTTGCAAGTGAGTCTAAATAAGTATCATAACCAACACCATCATATACTACTGAAACACCTTTACCATTTGTAATTTTATTAACAGCATCAGGTACAGATTCCTTTCTATAAAAAATAATATGATCAGCACCAGCATCTTTAGCAATTTTTGCTTTATATTCAGAAGATGTAGTTCCAATAACAATTCCACCAATAGATTTAATAAGTTGGGTAAGCAATAAACCTAATCCACCTGCAACTGCTTGAATAAGTACATAATCACCTTTATTAACTTTATATGCTTCATTAATAAAAGTTAATGCAGTTAAACCAGAAATAAGTGATGCTGATACAGTTTTAGTATCTAATTTACTGGGAACATGAGTTAAAAACCCATTCTCTTTTACAGAAATGTAATGAGTAAATGTACCATTTGAAGCTGAACCTAAATAGCCAACTTTATCACCAATTTTATATTTGGATACATTATTTCCTATTTTAACAACTGTTCCAGCACCCTCACGACCTAGGACGAGTGGTAATTGCCATTTGTATAAACCGCTTCTAATGTAGCTATCTATGAAGTCTGTAGTATTATGTAATTTATGTTGTATTATATTATATGTTATATGTTATATGTTATATGTTATATATTTTATATTTTATATTTCTATTTTATTTTTATTTTATTTTTATTTTTATTTTTTTTTTTTTAAAAAAAAAAAAAAAATAAAATAAAAATAAAAATAAAATATAACATAACATAACATAACATAACATAACATGTAAAATATAAAACATAAAATACCATCAATTAGTAAAAATACTAAAATGTAATACTAAAATATATAAAAAATAATAATCATATAAACTCACTCAATCCAGCATATTCAGCCTTTATAAGTATATCATTAGGACCAACATCTGGTACTGGAATAGATTTTGGTACTAATAAATCTCTACCTCCATAGGAGGAAATAGAGTAAGCAGATTGTGTAGTTGGAATAGTAATTGAAGACATGAATCTTTTAAATTTAAACATACAAATAAATGTATTATATTATATATTATATAGATATAAATTTAATAAAAACTTATTTTGTGTTAAGATGGTTACAATTGTATATAGTAGTAAAATTATATTATATAATATTAAATATATACATATATTGCTACTTTCTACGACTATTTATATACTATTTATTATATATATTTATTATATATATTTATTATATATACTATTATATATACTATTATATATACTATTATATACTATTATATTCTATTATATATACTGTACCTACTATTTAGATTACAAATAAAAAATTACTAATACAAAATAAGTTAAATTGCTAACAATTGTAGAATATTAGGCAAACTATTTATCTTATTATGTATGTATATATATGTATATATATGTATATATATGCGATTTAATTTAAAATATGGTTAGCTTAGGTTAAAAAGATCTATAAACTTTGTAATAACGGATATGACGCTTTAATTATGTGGAGAACGATAAATGTTTATAAATGATGTAATTGGGTTTTTTAATATTGTATGTTTTCGGCTATTTAATTCAATTTAATAACCGGAATTTAGCCGGTTATTAAATTAAATAAAATAAAATATTTACTATGCAATTTTTATTTGTACCGGTACTACAGAATTCAAAAAAAAAAAAAAAAAAACACCTTGGCGCGAAATTAGTTAAAAATAAATTTTTGAAAGGCATTTATTATTACTAAATATTATTTTTTAGTGAGTTTTATATGTATTAATAGATTATTATATATTTAGATAAATATATGTATAAATTATGATTTAGTGTAATAATTAACATTAATATTAATATTAACATTAGCATTAACATATGTAGTATTTATATAGGAGTATTGTAAATTATTGTAGAATATTAGTAAATATTTGTTAAGTAATAGAGTAATATTGTAAAATAATTTAAAGTATTTATAAATTATTTATTTATTTATTTACTTATATACATATATAAATATATAAATATATAAATATATAAATATGGCACCTCCTACACCAGTTTTTAATAAAGAATCAGCTAGATATCGTGAACTATTTGGAATACCTCCAACAAATTCTGATAGAGAATTGAATGAAGCTTTAGCACAAAGTGATAATCAAAAACCAAGTATAAATATATCTAAATGTCCTTTAAAAACACTTACACAATATGAATGTGGTTTACGAGATGATGATGTAATTGAATGTTTACCTTTAAAAAGATTTTTTAGAGTTTGTCAGGATCCTAGACGAGGTGAAAATTCTACTCCAAGGTATTTTGAGGTTACTAATGAATTTTCAAATATAGAGTCAACTTTTTTACCTCCTCCTGCTACTGTATCTGGTATTAAAATTATTGAGATAAAGTGATTTTAATTAATGTTATTATGTTGGGTTATTATGTATTTTTATGCGTAGTTTTTGTTATTTAAATTTATCATTATTGTAATTATTGTTCTAAGTATTAATGTTATTATTATTATTATTATTATTACTATTATTATTATTATTATTATTATTATTATTATTATTATTATTATTAATATTACTATTAATATTAATATTACTATTAATATTATTATTACTGTTACTTTCATATACACATTTAATCCCCATAACTAAAACCTCGCTAGAGGATAATCCAATCGCCTATGAAGAGCTGATACTATTTGCAAGTAATTAGGTTCATTTTCCGGAGTTATTATTCCATGACGAATAAAAAAATCAATTAAAACTAATGCTGAATTTGGTTTAAAAGAACCTCTTGCAATTTCAACTCGAACAGTATCTACATCCCAAAGATAAAATTCTTGAACTTCACCATCAACTGGTTCTAAAATTATACCTTCATCTAATTGCATATCATACGTATATTCAACCTCTGGTTGAATTAATTTACTATTAGATGGCACATGTATATAAGAAATAACCCCAGTAGGTTTTGCTCTAGCTCTAACTAAATCAGGAAATAATCCAGCTTCTTCCCCGCACTCTTTTACAAGTGTTTCAATTACACCATATGGATAACCAATACCTCCGGCAACAGTATTATCTAATTTACCGGGATATGTTTGTTTACTATATGATCTTCTAGGAACATAAATGCGCATAGGAAGTTCACCACATGCGGGTAAATATGCTGTCATATGAACTCCATATGTTACAACTCCTAAAAGGGAACTTGCTGCTCTTTCAACAAGCATATATAATTCTCCATGAGGAGAATAAATGCCATATTTTTCATTTCTCCATTCTTTTGACAATGTGTTAGGGAAAATATTTTTATTTTTCATATCAAGAAATGCTTTTTGTATGGCATCATTTCTTTTTTTCAAACAATCTAATGATTTATTTATTTGTACAATATTTTCGTTTTTTATATTTTTATCATTATTTCGATCTTGATTTTTATTTTTATTCAAATCAGAATCAGAATCATAATAAGAAACTGAAAAAACATCAGAATAAAATGCTAATTTTTTAGCAACATGTTCAAGAATTAATCCTATTTTAACCCCATCATGTGTATAAAAATTGTATAATTTTTCTTCATATTCTTTGCTATTTTTATAAGGATAATTATCACAGTCCTTTATAATTGAAAAATTTGAATTTCCATACACAGTATCCGCTACATTCACAGAAACATATTCTGGTAAATTTCCTTTATATGCTGTTGTTATTGTATATGCTTCTTCTGTTTGTTTTTCTTTACTGTCCATAGTGCAAAAGTTCGTTTTTTTATATTTGTCGTTACTATTCTATTATTATTATTTTTTCCTACTTATTTACTATTAATTGTTTGCTATTAATTATTTACTCTTATATTTACTATTTATTTACTATTTATTTGCTATTTATTTGCTATTTATATTTTCAAAATTCAATATTATACACATCACACACTCTTCACATGCTGCTCTCGATTTCACTTTTGGTGGTCTCCGACACTTGTGCAAAGGACAATTCACAAGATAAAATCTTAGAAACGGTTCAAGACATTATTCAAAATAATGAAATAAATAAAAAAAATTTTACAGTAAAAGATACTGAATATGTTATAGATGATATTTTAGCTATACAAGAAAAAATTAAAAATTGGACTGACAATTTTGATGAAAATAGATTTCCAAATTTACTTATAATTTCTGGTGGCACAGGTTTTGCAATTAGGGATGTTACACCTGAAGCTGTTACACCTTTACTTGAAAAGAATGCTCCTGGTTTAGTACATGCTATGCTTCAAGCATCATTAAAAATTACACCATTTGCAATGATGGCACGTCAAGTTGCTGGAGTTAGAAATAAAACTGTAATTATAACAGTTCCTGGTTCTCCAAAAGGATGTCGTGAAAATATAGAAGCTATAATTAAATTACTTCCACATGCTTGTGAACAAGCTGCAGGTGGGAATTCAAGAAAATTACATCAACTTGCTATAAAAAAATCACATTCTGTTAATAACAATAGTTCGCATTCTTGTAATAATTCTCATCATAAATGTTCTAATTTAGTTACTCATACTCTTATATCTAATGATATTTCAAAAGGTGTAACCGCTCGTAAAAGAAACTCTCCATACGAGATGATTCCAGTTTCTAAAGCTTTGGAATTAATAGTTAAAAACTCTCCCAATGCTCCTTTACAGGAAACAATATCAATATATGATGAATCTATTGTAGGCTCAGTACTTGCTCAGGATATTTTTTCGCCAATCAATTACCCACAGTTCCCAGCTTCAATCGTTGATGGATATGCTGTAATTGCATCAGATGGTCCAGGAAAATATCCTATTGTTTCAATTTCACATGCTGGAGATGTTAATCAACATAGCGCCCCTGTTCTTAAATCTGGTCAAATTGCAAGAATTACTACTGGTGCTCCATTACCTCCAGGAGCAAATTCTGTTGTAATGGTTGAAGAAACCCTTTTATGTGAAAAATCAAAAGATGGAAATGAAGAAAAAATTGTAGAAATTTTAGCAAAGGGAGTAAAAGAAGGAGAAAATATAAGAGAAATAGGGAGTGACATTAAAAAAGGATCTAAGCTTCTTTCGAAAGGTGATATTATTTCTAAAACAGGTGCGGAACTAGGAATTCTTGCAAGTGTTGGAATAAGAGAAATAAAAATATACAAAAAACCAATTGTAGGAGTTCTTTCTACAGGAAATGAACTTGCAGAAGTTAAAAACAACCATCATGATTCACAGCTTCCTTTAGGAAAAATATGGGATTCAAATAGAATTTCTTTAATATCAGCAGCGAGAAGCCATGGCTATAAAGTAGTTGACTGTGGTATTGTACCTGATGATATTCATGAATTAAGCTCATTTTTGGAGGACTTTTTGTCTAAATGTGATGTTTTAATAACCTCTGGTGGTGTTTCTATGGGAGAATTGGATTTATTGAAGCCCACCATTGAGAGGGACTTGAAAGGTGATATTCATTTTGGGAGAGTTGCGATGAAACCTGGAAAGCCAACAACATTTGCTACAATGAAGGACAAAAACTCCAAAAAAAAAATTATATTTGCACTACCAGGTAATCCAGCTTCTTGCATTGTCACTTTTAATTTATTTGCATTACCCGCGTTGAGATTATGGTCTGGATTAGCTGTTAAAAAAATGTGTCAGTCTTCATTAGTGTTTTCACATGAAATAATTTCTACGATTTCCCTTCCTCGAGTACGGGTTATGCTTTCTCAAAATGTTCTTTTAGATCCAAGGCCTGAATATCATAGAGTACATTTACGTATGGAAATAAACAATGTGTCTGGCTCTTCTGATGATAAAAATTTTACATATCTATTGGCAGAAAGTACAGGTGGACAACGAAGTAGTCGTGTTGGAAGTTTAAAGGAAGCAAATGGGCTTCTCTGTTTACCTTCTTCAAATGAAGTATTTAAATCTGAAATGAAAAAAGGGGAAATTATTGATGCTTTACTACTTGATACTATTGAAGGTTTATCTTAATGGCCTACGATATGAACATTTTGTCATTTGTTTATATATTTGGATATTTATTTTTTCTATGTTTCTAATTAAGAATTTAGTTATTTATCTATTTATCTTTTTATTTGCTTTTTATTTAAAAATAACAAAGAAGCAATTTTTTTATTTATAATAAATATAGAAAATAAAAAAAATTAACAAAAACATGCCTCCTGACGGAATTGAACCATCGATCTTCGCATTACGAGTGCGACGCCTTACCACTGGGCCAAGGAGGCCAAAAGGAGAATTTTACGAGAAATTATAATTTTAGCACTATATATAGGAAAGACAAAATGCACCCTTGTTATAATATGATACTTATTGAGTAAAATTAGAATTTTTTTTATAAAAAAAACTAGGTATTGACACTAGTTTAATTTTTTTTTTTAAAAAAAAACATACTTATATAGTATCTCTATTTAAAAAAAGCCTAGTAGTTTTTCTTTATTTCCCATAATAAGCTTTTATTTTCCCCTTATAATTAGAAATTGGTTGGTTGCTAGGGTAAATGTATTTATTTTTTTTCGTTTTCTAATTTGCAAATTCTGTTGCTTCATTTTTAAAAAAAAACGAAAAATTATCACGTAAACAAACAACAAGTATCAGTTATAGAAATCTATCAGAAATTTCGAAATAATTAATAAATATATATATCTAAATAAATAAATCAACAAAAATATCGAAATCCAATTATTTGAGTAAATTAATAAGCAGCAAAATTAAAGGGAGTAAGGTTGGTATTATATGGAAATATATTTTTATTACTCATCCTCTAACAAATTATAGAATGAGTCAAAGTACTAAAGCTTTTAAAGATGCATTTGCATTATTTGACAAAAGGGGAAATGGTCGTGTTCATACACAAGCTTTAGGGGATCTTTTAAGAGCTTGTGGACAAAATCCAACATTAGCTGAAATAAGTGAATTACAAGAAAACCTTGATAAGGATTGTAAGAATAATTTTATTATTTTAATTATTTTAATTATTTTAATTATTTTTAAAAAGAATATGTTTCTAACATTTGATAGTTGATTTTGAAACATTTTTAGGAATACTTAATCGTCCAGGTGGATTTAAACCACCTGGAAAACCTGAAGATTATACTAGAGGTTTTGCAGTATTTGATAAAGATTCGACGGGATATATCGGTGTTGGTGAATTAAGATATGGTATGAATATTTATGTTTGTTGTTTGTTGTTTGCTATTATAATTAACTATTTCTAACACTTTTTTTATAACAGTATTAACTTCACTTGGAGAAAAACTTACTGATGAAGAGGTTGATGAACTTTTAAAGGGCATAAGTGTTACAAAGGATGGTAGCGTGAATTATACTGGTAGGTGGTTTTATTATACTTATATATATATATATATATATATATATATATATATTTATATACATTTATATACATTTATATGTATTTATATACATTTATATATATGCATGTATATGTATATGTATATGTATTTATACATTGATAGTTACTTATATGCACTTACTAACAAACAGATTTTGTTAAAATGATTTTGGCCAATTAAAAAAAAGAAAAATATGAATTTTAATATATTCATATTATATTTTATTTAATATATTATTTGTATTTCTGTTTATTCTTTTTATTAGCATTTACGAGTTTTTGAGTTTTATTCCAATATACCTTTTGTTGTTGTTTTTTATGTGTTTATTTTATGTTTTTATTTAATAAAGTATTTATTTTTATATATATGTTATTTATTTTATAATTTTTTTATTTTTTAAATTTTTTTCTTTTTAGTACTTAAATACTATATTTTTATGTCTATGTTTATAAATAAATATACCAAATAAATAAATTTCATATAAATAAATTAATTATTACTCTTATATATATAAATGTTATAAAAATATGACAATCTTATTCAGTCTATTTCCTTTACACATTAGTGTTTAGGAGTTTCGGCTTCTTGTTGTTTCAAAAAGTCCCTATAGAATAGTAATAAAAAAAATAAATAAAGAAAAAAAAACGCATTAGTATCAATTACTAATTGTAATATTATTATAATAAAAATTATAACTTACAAAATAAATTTTTCTTCATCATCATTACTGGCATTGATAGGAGGAATCTTTGGAGCAGTGCTTTTTTCACCACCACGAGTACCAGCAAAAATTAATAAACCAACAGTAGAAAGACAAGTGATTGCAAGCTAATTGTTAGAGTGTAAATAAAAATGTAATAATTATTAATAAGACATTATTATTAAAATAGTAACTACTACTTGATAATTAAATGGTAATTAAATGATAACAGAATAATATTTTATATTATAAAACAAAATAAAAAACATACTTGGTGGGGAAGAACCTTACGGCCAAAAATAATATAAGGAGTAGCCATTTTTATTATAATGTAGAAATATTTAAAAAATAATTAAAAATTATTAAAAAAATAAACCAGAAAAAAATAAATATATCGGTTTATAAGAAAATAAGTTAGAATTAAGGTTACGATCTAATAAAAATTAAAAAATCCCTAAGTAAAACCTTAACGCAATGAAAAATTAAACGGAAAATGAAAATGAAAAAGTGTTTTACCCGGTTTTTTTTCTTTAGTTATTTTAGTTTACTATTAATTTGGGTTGAATAGTATAATTTTACAATATTTTTCTTTTTCGTTGTTATGTATGATGTTGTCATGGCAAATATTTTATTTTATTTTACTTTATTTTTTTTTTTTTTTATTTGGTTTTCTTTTATCTATTTTACACTGTTAGTATAGTATATAAGAAATCGGATTCGACGGAATATAGTAGTAATATATGTAAATATATTAGATAATATTGAAAATAGGTATTACCTGACAAAATTTAGTTTTCAAAACTAATAACCGCGATTTATAATCAATTACTAATCATCTCTACTTTTTAATTTAATTGGCTAAAAAAGAAATAAGTCAAATAATTAATTATGATATGATTAATTATTATTAATAATGATTTCTAATCTGATTGAAAGATGTGTTGAATATTTTTTATAAATTGTATAACTTATATAAATTATACAAATTATATAAATTATATAAATTATGTAAAAAATATACACACTATGACAACCATGAAGGACCAAAGACTAGAACAGGCAGATAAAGATGGAGAGTTTAAAAGACAAAAGGCACATTTTAGAAACACAATTAGTGATGAAGATGATGCTAAATTTAAACCAGAAAAAAATAGATATGTATTATATTATTCACCAACGTGTCCATGGGCAGGAAGAACATTAATATTTTTAAAACTTAAACATTTAGAAAAAATTATTTCAACAGTACAAGTATCTTCAATATTAGGCCCAAATGGATGGTATTTTACAGATGAAGATAAAGGTGGTGTAGATAAAGACCCTCATTATGGATTTAAATTTATACATGAATTATATCATAAAGCAGATCCATCATATAATTTAAGATTTACAGTTCCAATTTTATGGGATTTAAAAAATGAAACAATTGTCAATAATGAATCATCAGAAATTATAAGAATATTAAATAATTCATTTAATAAATTTATTCCAAAAGATTTACAAATTGATTATTATCCAGAAGCACTTCATAAGGATATTGATGATATTAATGAATGGATATATGATACAGTGAATAATGGAGTTTATAAAACTGGATTTGCAACTACTCAAGAGGCTTATAATAGTCATGTTTATCCTTTATTTGAATCTTTAGATAAAATTGAAAAAATTTTATCAAAAAAAGAATATTTAGTTGGTTCTGATTCTGGGATTTTAACTGAAGCTGATATAAGGTTATTTGTAACTATAGCTAGATTTGATGTTGCTTATTTTACTCTTTTTCGTACGAATATTCGTACAATTAGATATGGTTATCCGAATATTGATAAATGGTATAGAAGATTATATTACGGCAATAGTGCTTTTTCAAGCACTATTGATTTCAATTTAGTTAAAAAGGGTTACGCTTCTGTTATGCAACTGCCTATCCCTGCAGGTCCTCTCCCGGCTATTTTGCCTAATGATGTTTGATATTACGATTACGATTACTACTATACTATTACTTTTATTATTATTAAACATTTATTGATTTGATGAATAACGTATTAATTTTCATACAGTAAATATAATCAAATATGCAATAAACTAATTACACATGCAATAAACTAATTACATATGCTAAAAATAATTACATATATTCTAAATATACCCTGATAATCTAATACATTTAAATTTCATAAAAAGTCGTAATTTCTGATATGTATATTATATGTTATGTGTTTGTAACATACAGTATCTACTATTGTACAGTATTACCTTTTGAAATAACGTAAATACACGTATTTATAAACTACACTTACATTTACATTTACGTCGTAATGTATACATATAACACAAAATGTTTAATATCTCTATGACAACCTAACAGACACCTATTATATAAGAATAACTGTTTCTTACATAACAATGATTAATCGAATTTGCCTTTATTTTTCTCGTTTCTTCGATTTTGTGTGAATTTATGAATCAATGAATCAATCGTTTTATCTGTGAATTTGTGAGAATTTATGAATTTGTGTGTTTGTTTGTATTTTTAAGTTTTTGTGTTTTTAGGGTACAGGACAATTTTACAAAGCATAGAACAATAAAATAAAATAAAATAAAATAAAATAAAATAAAATAAAATAAAATAAAATAAAATAAAATAAAATAAAATAAAATAAAATAAAATAAAATAAAATAAAATAAAATAAAATAAAATAAAATAAAATAAAATAAATTAAAATAAATTAAAATAAAATAAAATAAAATAAGAATATAAGAAAATAGAATAAAGTATTAATAATAATAAAAAAAATAAAAAATAAAACCTAGAAAAACTAGAAAAAAATTAAAAAAAAATTAAAAAAAAATTACAAAAAAAAATAAGAAAAAAATAAAATAAAATAAAATAAAAAAAGAATACATACAATCTTTAATTTTGAATTAATAGCTATTGTGTGTATTTTGTATACTAAAGTGATATTTATTATCGCCTATATATTACATTTAATTTTATTTGTTATTTGTTATTATTTATTATTTATTATTTATTATTATTTATTTATTTATTGTTTATTTTGTTGGTTATTGTGCATTTGTTTATATATTTATATATTGCATTTATATATATATATACTACACTATACTTTACTTTACTTTACTTTACTTTAAATTTAAATAGTATATGCTTAGAATTCGCTGGAAACCAATTTTAGCAATTTCTAAGGCTTACTAATTATTCTCTAATTGAGTTTTGCATACTAAATTTGCATAGTTATAGTTATAGTGTTATTTTATTTTATTTTATTTTATTTTATTTTATTGTATTATTTTTTGTTATTTATTATTATTATTTATTGTTTATTATTTACTACTTTTTATTACTATTTATTATTATTTATTATTATTTATTATTCATTATTATTCATTATTATTTATTATTATTTAAGCTTTCCACTGTAAAAAATGTCTTGGAAAATTACTAGAAGTAAGTGTTATATTAGTAACTATTATATTTATAATACTTTGTATAGCCAACAATAGCATATAAAGTATTTGTGTTTATAATATTTATTGTTTTTGTTTATTATTTATTTTTATTATTATTTATTTATTTATTTTTATTTTTATTTTTATTTTTATTTTTATTTTTTTTATTTATTTTTATTATTTAATATTATTATTTAATATTTAATATTTAATATTATTTATTATTATTATTTATTATTATTTATTATTATTATTTATTATTATTTATTATTATTTATTATTATTATTTATTATTATTATTTATTATTATTATTTATTATTATTATTTATTATTATTATTTATTATTATTATTTATTATTATTATTTATTATTATTTATTATTATTTATTATTATTATTTATTATTACTTAATATTATTTATTATTATCACTATCACTATCACTATTAACACCACAGAACTAAAAGAAACACATCTATCTGCCTTAGGAGGCCAAAATAAAGACCACCAAATCTCTTCTGATCACCATAAAGATAAAAGGTCCGGTTCAAATGCTACACTTACGCAAAGTACTTTATCACATTTTTCAGAAATTTCTTTAGATGATACTTCTTCTTTCTCCTCAAAACAGACAAGAACAACTACCCTTATGCCTTCACCATCAAATGTTTCATCAAAAAATACAAAAAATGATTTTTCAAATCAATCTTTAAAGGATTCAAATGCAAATAATACAAACTCAAATTCTAGTTCTAATTCTAATTCAGATTCAAATTCAAATTTAAAGTCAAAGACAAGGACAAAGACAAATGCAGATACAGATATAGATAAAAATACTAATCCTAACACAAACACAAACTCAAACTCAAACTCAAATAAGAACACAACCACAAGTACAAGCACATCCGGTTTATCCACGAATACAAAACCTGGAATTCTTTCAGTTTCAATACAAGCTGCTGAAGGTTTTACTTTACCTGATCCAAATTTGGGTGTAAAACCTCCTCCAGTTATTGATCCTTTAAATATAGAATCAAAATCTTCAAATTCATTAGAAAATCCAAATCAAAAACAACAGCAGCAACCCCGACGAAGCTCTTCTTCTGGTCCAACTGGTTTTTTGCATTCTCATCATCTGCATCATCATTTTCTTCAAGATAGACATGATAGCAATTCAAATTCAAAATCTTCTTTAAATTCCCCTAAAATTTTACCTTCTTCTAATTCTTCCTCAAGTAATATTAGTAACACTACTCTTACTAAGTCTAATTCTATGTCCTTGTCTCAACAACAATCTTCTTTAACAAAAATTAATTCAAACTCTATTAGTTCCCTTCCTTATATTGTTTTAGAATATGATAAAAATCAAGTTATTATTGAAGCTCATTCAGGTTCTTTTGAATCTCCAATTTGGGCATCTTCTGCTAGCTTTGATGTAAGTCGTGAAGACGAAGAAGTCTTTGTTTCTGCTTTTGTTAAAACTGGAAACTCAAAAAGAAAAGAAGAAGACATATTTCTTGGATCCGCTAGAATTATTCCTCCAAGATCTCGTGATACCCCTTTAAAATATGACACATGGGTCCCTATATCAGCTACAGCAAAAATTCATTTTATTCTCGAACTTAAACCTAGTAGAACTCAAAAACCACTTTCGATAGAACAATTTGATTTATTAAAAGTAATTGGTAAAGGTTCTTTTGGAAAAGTTATGCAAGTTAGAAAGAAAGATACTGGAAGAATTTATGCTCTTAAAACTATCCGTAAAGCTCATATTGTTTCTCGTTCTGAGGTTAGTCATACTTTAGCTGAACGTACTGTTTCCGCTCAAGTACATAATCCTTTTATTGTCCCATTAAAATTTTCTTTTCAATCTCCTGAAAAACTTTATCTTGTACTTGCGTTTGTAAATGGTGGAGAACTTTTCCATCATTTACAACGTGAAGGAAGATTTGATTTGAATAGATCAAGATTTTATACCGCTGAATTATTATGTGCCTTAGAATGTCTTCATAAAATGAATGTTATCTATCGTGATCTTAAACCTGAGAACATTTTACTAGATTATACTGGTCATATTGCTTTATGTGATTTTGGTTTATGTAAATTGAATATGCAAGAAAAGGATAAGACAAATACTTTTTGTGGAACTCCAGAATATCTTGCACCAGAATTACTACAAGGCAATGGATATACTAAAGTTGTTGATTGGTGGACTCTTGGCGTACTATTATATGAGATGCTTACAGGGTTGCCTCCTTTTTATGACGAGAATACAAATGAAATGTATAGAAAAATTTTGTATGAAACTTTAACTTTCCCAGAAGATATGGATAGATCCGCTAGATCAATTCTTAAAGGCTTATTAACACGTGATCCAACTAAAAGATTAGGAGTTAATGGTTCTATGGAGATTAAAAATCATCCTTTTTTTAGAGATATTGATTGGAATAAGTTATTAGCTAAAAAATATTCGGCACCATTTAAACCATCAGTCAAATCAGCTACAGATACTTCAAATTTTGATAAAGAATTTACTTCAGAAGTTCCAACTGATTCTGTATCTAATGATTTTCTGTCAGAAAGTGTTCAGCAACAATTTGGTGGTTGGACTTATAGTGATTCTTCTAGATTGGGTGCTTCTGCTGGTAGAGATTCTATTGCCCCAGGTTCAGTAGTAGGCTGAATTTATTTATCATATAAATTAGCTGATATTAGTGAAAGAGGTTGTTTTATTAGTATTATAATTATTAGAGAGTATAATTTCTGTATATTTATTTAATATAAAATAGACAATTTCTATGGTTTTATTTGTTTGATTTTATGTGTTTTTTTTTTTTCTCTTTTTTTTTTTTTTTTTTTTTTTTTTTTTTTTTTTTTTTTTTTTTTTTTTTTTTTTTTTTTTTTTTTTTTTTTTTTTTTTTT
>JAJMCY010000261.1:0-19157 GCA_030565755.1 Ascobotryozyma cognata
AAATAAATAAATAAATAAATAAATAAATAAATAAATAAATAAATAAATAAATAAATAAAATATAAAATTGGTATTCGTACTATAAATTAAAATATAAGTGATATAATAACTAAAAAAAATTGAATCAATATAGCATCGTAAATAGAAGTATTATTAAGAAAAAAACAAGTGATATAAATATTATTAATAAAAAAACAATAAGTAATATAAGTATTATAAATTAAATATAAGAAGTGGTATAAGTATTATAAATTAAATATAAAATGTGGTATAAGTATTATTTATAAAATATAAGCAGTGTTATAAGTGATATTTATTAAAAAAAAAAACAGGATTAATATTGTATAGTAAATAAAATACTATTAATAAAAAAATAAGAAGTGATATTGATACTATGAATTAAAATATAATGAGTGATAATAAATATAAATGAAATTTTTGTGGTATTGAAAGTAAAAATGGTAATATATATTAAAAAAAAATTAATGATATTATAAATAAAAATTAAAATAAAAACTTATCAAAAGTAAGAAATAAATATAGAAAAATAACTAATAAATATAAACAAAAAAAATTATAATTCTTGTTGATAATTTGTCTTTTAAACTTTTTTCCTTAATTACAAGTGAATTATGTACTATAGTATAAAAAAACAAATTTAAAAATGAATATGTAAAGCATTTCAATCGAAAGTTAAAAATGTGCATATGTAATACGCAACAGATTTAACATAACCTGCTCCTCTTCCATATGACCGTTTCATAAGCCATTCCTTGAAATATATTTTGCATATTCATTTAACTATAAAACTCACTATTTTAATTCTGAATTAAAAAAATACTAGATAAGTAACGAATTATACATGAAAATCTAAAAATCTAAAAAATACGATTTTATTTAATTATAAATATTCGGTATTCGACTGTTACAAATTATAACCCACAAATACAGAATGTGGAATTATCCGTTTACATAGCCATTATATCTCTATCATTGTAAATTCATTACATTATTTTCTTATTAACAACAAATAATCTGCCAACCCCAAAAATATTTTTTATTTTATTGATATATTATTAGAGCCCGATAAAAAAAAAATATACGATTATAAATTTGGTTTAGTAAACTGAGGCTTATCTGCAGTTAATGAAAAAAGCTTTCTAAGTGTGCACCATTAAAAGTGTTTTGTTTGTTGCTATGACAAATTTGAAGTAGAATTGGAGAAAAACACACAGGTCTCCATATAGGAAACCTACGGAAACCGTACGCAAAATGGTAAAAAGTAGATCTTTAAAAACTCATCTGCAACGTACATATGATATATTACTACGGTCTACAATCAACTTTCTTAAAATACGCATTCTCAATGAAAAAATTTATTTCAGATCTTGAAAAAATGTAGATTTTAATAATGCAAATTTATATTATTATCATACGATCAATTTTTACATTTGTTTGTTTTATTTTTTTAAAAAAAACATTTTAATATTTTCTTACAATAAGGATATTTTATATTTGTTAACTATGTCTTTAATTACCATGGAATAATAAAAAAAATATCAAATAAAATGTCAAACAAAAAAGCAAGATTATAGAGCATAATAGCAACAATACAAAATAAGAAAAAAGTCATTCTACACACTGTAATTATATATCTAGATAATATTCGTAATAAACAATTTATTGTATTAAATTAATATGTATTATTTTACAACTAATGTACTTTGTTTACTTTATCTATAATATAATTTAATTCAACATGTACATAACATAATTTAATATAATTAAATCCAAATAATGTATCATCGTAATACACAAAAATTAAATTATTTAAAAATTTGATTTTATTTGATTTTATTTGATTTTATTTGATTTTATTTGTGAGTTGATTCGAGCCGATACCCAGCTCTACATACATACATATTCAGAGAAAAATTGATTATATAGTTTCGGTTATGTTCGGTTATTAAATTGACACGGTAAGGTTGCTTTATTATTAAACTATAACCGGTTCACAAAGTCTGGAATCAGAAAATATCAGAAATTTTCTGATTTTACTTGATGAAAACTGTTTATATTTTTCTTATTTTTTTCGACTAAAAAATTGTAATGGTCAGGGTAAATATTCCTCGATAGCCGCTACACTAGACTTGATTTCAGAAAAAAATCAGAAACTAATTGAAATTTTCTGATTTCGTTATCATCGTGTAGGGTTCTTTTCCTAAACAAAATAACTACACGAAACTAAAACTTTCTCCAAGCAACGAATTCTATAGAAATACACACGAAATAAATACAAATAAAAAATATAATATAATATAAGATACAGGGTAACTTATAATTGAGCATTTATTTATTTTATTGTCTGTCATTTATTGCCATTCAATTGCCATTGATATTATTATTGTAATTATTATTGTAATTATTATTTGTAATAATAATTGTAATTGTTTATATAGAAAATTCGAATTTTATTAGCATTAATATTTATTTACATTTATATACTGTCTAATTTATCACGGTTGCTATACTTTTTTGTATATAAGAAATTTCTTTGTATTAGAATAGTTAAAAATGAATCTCCAAGAACGGAGTGCTCAATTAATGGCTGAACTCAGTCTTTCTGATGAGTCTATTATTCGTATAGCTCATGAATTTATAAACGAAATGAGTTAGTAGAAAATTTGTATTATTTATAAGCATTTATAAATATTTCTTTATACTTTTTCTAACATTATAGATATCGGTCTCAGTGAAGAGAAATATGCTTTGAATATGATTCCCACTTATGGTTAGTTTTTATTTAAACTTTTTATATATATATATATATTATGTATTTATATATAAATATATTCCTACTTACCTAACAAACAGTTTGCTCATTACCTACTGGAAAAGAAAAAGGTTTATATCTTGCAGTAGACCTAGGAGGTACAAATTTCCGTGTTTGTTCAGTTGATTTACAAGGAGATTCAACTTATAAAATAGTACAAGAAAAATCACCTGTACCTCATTCATACCAGGTAGGACATTCTGATGATTTATTTGGTTTTTTGGCATCACTTATTAAAGTTTTTTTAAAAAAACATCATTCAGATAAATATTGTGAAGAAGAAACTAAAAATTTTAAACATGTTTTTAAATTAGGTTTCACTTTTTCTTTTCCAGTAAAACAAACAGCATTAAATTCTGGAAATCTTCTTCGCTGGACGAAAGGATTCGATTGTAAAGATGCAATTGGACAAGATATTTGTAAATTATTACAAAATGCAATTAATAAACTTTCACTTCCTATACACGTTGCAGCTCTTATGAATGATACTGTAGGAACTCTTCTTTCAAGAAGTTATATGACATCTTCTGAGGATACAACTTTAATTGGAGCAATATTTGGAACTGGTACAAATGGTGCTTATGTTGAACATTTGAAAAAAATTACAAAATTTACAAAAAATAATCCTTCTTTCTTAGAAGAAAATGTTAAAGGAAATAAAAATGATTCCTTAATGATTGTAAATACTGAATGGGGTGGTTTTGATAATGATCTTGTTGTATTACCAAATACTTCAATTGATATTGAATTGGATAGTTATACTCCAAATCCGGGTTATCAAATGTTTGAAAAAAGAATTTCTGGAATGTTTTTGGGTGAATTATTTAGAATTTCTCTTAAAGAATTATATACTTCAAAAAATCTTTTTGTACAATTATTAAATAATGATAAGGGTTCAATACCAGATTCTTCAACATTATTTAAACCATGGTCATTTTCTACTAAAGTTCTTTCTGATATTGAAAATGATAATTCTTCTAATTTAGATTTGATTCCGGATATATTAACTCATGCTTTAAATATTCAAGATTTTTTAACTACAACTAATCATAATGGAAAATTACAAATGAATATATCTGAAAGACAAGCTGTGAAAAACATAGCTAAATCTATTGGAATTCGTGCAGCAAAATTATCAGGTGTTGCACTTGGAGCAATATTAGCTCATTCTTTTGGTTTTAATATTCCACTTAATAAAACAGATTCAATTTCTAATGTTGATATTGGTATTGATGGTTCCCTTTATATGTATTATCCTGGTTTTGAAGAGCATTTGAGATATACATTAAAACTTCTTTTAGGTGAGAAAAATGAATCAAAAATTTCCATCGGTTTAGCTGAAGATGGTTCTGGTGTAGGTGCTGCTTTAGGTGCTTTGATTTCTTCTACACAATAATAAATAATTAGATAGTATAATATAAATTACTATGTGGTATATTAACATGTTATCTTATTTTACTTTAAAAGTAAACTAGCTATAAATTACATAATAATAAAAACTTTTGAACATTCAGTAGATTTAATTTATTAATATTTTATCAATTTGATATTATATATTATAATAAAAAATAATTAACAAATTTGTATTAAAAGATAAAAGAGATTCTGTCTTTTAACATAACTAATCATTATTCTTAAAAATATTAATTATAGTATACAGTGTATACTAATAATTAAGGGAATTGATATCTACACCCCTCCTTTATCCCCTCGAGGTCCCCCGTAAGGGTTTTACATAAGCACACTTTTTATTTACCTACCGTATATAGTAATTATTTATAGAAGTAGTAATCAATTAAAATTTAATTAAAAAAATTTAATTTACAGCTTTACAATATCTAAATTGGTAATTTTTTACGCTTTTTTAAAACTCGAATACAAGTGATTAATTTCATTTTCATCATTTGTATCTATTTTTGAATTCCATTTATTATTTATTATTTCGTAGATTATCAAATAAATATTATATTTCAGTTTTCCCATTTAATTATATACGTCTTGATTTTTGTCTATAGTTGTAGATAATTCTTGATGCCAATGGCCTATCAGGAAATTTTTTTCGTAGATTCGTAGTAATTTGACCTGAGTTACAGCCAGCATCAGTAAGATCATCAATGATCTTTTATGCACTGTCACTTAATTGTTGTTGTGGAGGAAATGATAAAACATTTTCTCCTACATGATAATTATGTGTCAGTTGTGTAACCACAACATGCCATCCCTTATGACTTTCCTTGCCGTAATACCAAAAAAACACTATATTAGCCTTGTTAATCTACAAAATATTGAGATGTATTAAGCAATTTAGCAAGCATACTTGTGTGTGTATTTTAATGTGTATTATTATCTACGAGAGAATTGGATACAGTAACAGAAATAAAAGAATTGTTGTTAATTATATTATAAACAGGATGAGTAATAGAAGAGTTAGAATCAATATTAGAACCAATCGTAGTATTCGAATTGGGAGGATTATTACCAGAATTAGAGCTTATCATGTTGCCAATTTCGGTTATGTTGTTAAAGTTAAATTAAATTAAATTAATAATAAAATGAATAAGTAAATAATTAAATTTTTAATTTTTTAAACTTTTGCTAAAATTTCTTTGGAAATTAAATTAAAAAATAAGTATACAAACTTGGTAGAAAAATTAAAAATTGTTGCTATGATTTTATAAACTCTCAAGATTTAAAAGCAATATTCAGCTAATTTTGTTAAAAAGTATGCAATTTTACTATGCTTTAGGATAAAAGCACAGTAATTTGTACTATGAAGCTCTTTTAAAACGTTAAGTTGTTTCTTCCTGTTGTTTTACATAATATTGCAAAAGAAAAAGCAGTTTTAATTAATTAAGTATAATTTACGAACTATTTTTTAATTAACTTTTAAATGATTACTACTTGTATAAATAATTACTATATACGGTAGATAATTTAAATTTTTTGCTTATGTAAAACCCTTACGGGGGTCTCGAGGAGATAAAGGGGGTGTAGATATCAATTCCCTGTTTATTTTATTAGAATAGATTGTTTTTGTATATTTTATTTATTTGATCGATTTTACGTTTTCGTATTTAAATCTGTTTACTTTTTATTTTATTTATGTTTAAGTTTATATAGTAGTTACTTATACTTGATGAGTAGAGAGTGTGATACATTATGAGCCTGTAATTAGTAATCATTGGGGAATGTTTTAAGTAACTAAGTAGTAATGAGGTTGATCTTTTCCGTGCAGTGTCGGCCGCCGGTCATATTGTAAGATTATAGTATTTTTATTGTTATTATTATTACTGATATTATTACTGCACTACTACATTACATTATAAGTTATAAATCACAAAGGGTTAATTAATTAAACTCAATAGGATTTTACTCTACAAATCAATTAATAAAATCCCTTATCTATGTATTCTATTTACTTATTTACTTTTTCACTTGTTTACTTTGTATATTAATAAATAAATAAAATATAAACGCACTATAGTATAAAACTGTTTATCAATAAATATTTAAAACAATCATTGTCTACCTAGCCTTAATTTTGGTTTTAAAATAAAAGCGAATCAGAATGATATTATTAGTAATCATTATATCAATTTAATCCGTCGCTGCCGGCTTTTTTTTTTTTACGTATTACGTAAGGCTACTATGTTTACTACCTTAGAAGATATTAAGTTATTTAGTTTATTTACAGATTTTATATTATTATATATTCGGGAATAGATCGGAACTCTACATTATACGTCGGAAGTAATATTTAATAGGGGAATAAATAATTTATTTTTTTAGTATTTATTAGTATTTTTTAAAAAATATATTTACTATTTATATACTATTACTATATTATATCTATTTATAGTTATTATATATTTTTTTATAATGAGTATTAACGTGTTATATATACAATTAAATTGAAAAACCAACAATAATATGTTGTTGGTTGTCATGTAAAATTTATTTATATTTTTTTATTCCATAATATATCAAACAAACTAAGCCTTATTGACTTAATTAATTTGTTTATTTATTTATTTATTATTATTGAAATATTTTAAATAGTGCAAACAAAATAAATTGATTGTCATATAATTTAACAATATTGTGTGACATCATGTGACTTGATGATCTTTTGATTATATAATACTATAATAAAATAAAATAGTATAATTTATTGATTCAACGGTTTTCGCACGGTTTTCGCACGGCCTACGGTTGACCGTTGCGTTGTGTCATAAAATATTTTACTGTATTTTATAATTTTTGCTATTATATACTAGTGCATTATTACGTATACAATATTGAACTGATAACGTTCTTAATTAATTAATTAATTATTATATCCAACCAAGTCATTATATTAATGAATTAATTAAATAAGTATATTAAATTAAAATTAAATAGAATTTAAATAAAATATAATATAATTTACAATAAACAAAATAAAATATATTTGAATAATCGTGAAATCAATCTATGTATGATTTTTAAAATAGTTTTAAATTTAACTGTAAAGGAATAATATTTATAAAATCATAATCATAATAAGTACAAACTAAAATTGAAAAATAGAATTAAAAATTATTTGATTAAATAGAAACAGTATGTAGAAAGTAAATAAATATTAAATAACAAGCAAATAAACAAATAACAAAAAATAAATAAAAAACACAAAAAAACAAAAACGAAACAAAACAAAAACACAAAAATACAAAAACGAACAATATCTGTATGTGTATAGAATAAATAAATAAATAAATAATAAATAAATAATAAATAAATAGATAAATATATACTTAAATCGTATTTCAATTATTATTGGAATTATTATCTTCCAAATGAGAATTTGTATCATTATTTTCCAAAAAAGTGCCATTATTATTATTGTTGTTTTTAGCATTATCATTATTATTCTCGTTAGTATTATCATTATTATCAGTAGTAGCATTATTCGTAGTTGCAGCTGTAGCAATAGTAGTAGTAGTAGTATTATTATTAGTAGTATCATCAGCATCAGAATGATTTTGCAAAGATGCAGAAGCTTCGTTTCTATCACGTGAAGTTCTTATTGAACGACGCAAGCCTGCACGCCAAATTTGTCTTTTATTTTGAAACCATACTTGAACAGCACGTGGAGTCATATCAAGTTCTCTAGCAAGCTTTAAACGTTGCTCAGATGAAGGTAGAAAAGTTGTTGAAAATACTTCATTTAAACGTTTAACTTGATATGAATTTGTACGTTTTCTTTTTGGTTTTCTTGCATTATCAGCAAATGAATTACCAGATGAATTATTATATAAATTTTGCATCATTGTACCTGTAGTTAAAGATTGCATATGTGAATTATTAGAGATACTTAAACCATTTTGAATATAATGTTGATTTAATGAACTACCAGGAATACCAGGAGGAGGTAAAGAATTATATTGAGATAAATTTTGTGCAGTATAATCTCTAGGAAGAAGAATAGGTGGAGTATTTGTGTAATCCAAATGATTTGTATGATCATTTGTATTATTATTTGAAGTATTATTTGAAGTATTATTTGAAGTATTATTTGAAGTATTACTTGAATTTGGTAAAGGTGGTGATGAACTTGAAGTAGGTCCAGATAATTGTACACCTAAATACATATTCTGAGGAGGAGGTAAAGATGGTTTTTGTGGATTATTGATATGTTTGTTATTATTATTCTTATTATTGATACTATTAGTAGTAGTATTAGGATTACTGGTATTATTATTATTATTATTAATATTATTTATACTATTTGTTTTATTAAGATTATTTGTATTATTTGAATTCTGACCAGAAAGTCCAACTAAAGAAGACATTGGAGAAGTTAATGGGGTATTAACCCCATTAGGTTGCAAAGAATTATTAGGAGAAGATGAAGAAGGTAATGCCTTTGGATTTGTATATGGAGCTAAATTGTTATTAGTATTGGTATTATTAGTATTATTATTATTATTACTAGTATTATTATTATTATTATTATTATTATTATTATTATTATTGCTAGTAACATGAGAAGAAAGCATAGAATTTCTTTGAGATTGATTTTGTACAGAAGGATTTTGTACTGGAGGATTTTGTGTGTAATAATTTGAAGGAGCAGCAGTAATAGGTATTTGAATTGGTTGATTTGGATTTGGATATTGTTGTTGTTGATATTCAGGATATTGTCTTTGAACTGGTAATATAGGATACATTGAAGGATATGAATTTAATTTTAATTGTGGATTCATATAATAAGAAGTTGCATTACTTAAAGAAGGTAAATCAGCTTGTTGTTGTAATTGATTTTGATATTGATTTTGAAGTTGATTTTGTTGTTGTTGTAATTGATATTGATATTGATATTGTTGTTGTGCTTGAGCTTGTGCTTGTTGTTGTTGCTGTTGCTGCTGTTGCTGTTGTTGCTGTTGTTGCTGTTGTTGTTGCTGTTGTTGTTGTTTTAGTGTTTGATCATAATAATGAAGTTGTTGTGTAGGAAACATTGTACAAGGTTGAATATTTGGAGATGATTTATAATAAGCGTTTAAAGAAGATGGATTTGGATTTAAACTTGTAGTTGTATTTAAATGATTTAAATTTAAATTTAAATTTAAATTTGGATTTTGACTTGGATTTGAAGAATCGTATTCTGATGTAGGAGGTGTTAATTGAGTTTGTTTAGATATTTGATTATTATTAATATTATTAATATTAGAATTTCTATTTTCAAGAGATTTTTTAGAATAATCGTCTATATTATTATTTATTATTGAATTAATATCAGTTAATTTATGATTTCCGCTATTATTAACAGTAGAATTATTTTCTTTATAATGAGAAAAATTATTTGGCCACATTAGAGGATACAATATTTGGCTCATAGTATTATACAATATGTATATTAAACAATAATAGATATATTAAAAATAGTAATATAATATATATTAGATAATAATATAATATATATTAAATAATAATAATAATAATAATAATAATAATAATAATATAAGAATAATATATATATATTATATATATATATATTAATTAATTTATATTAATTAATATAATAAATTAAATAAAACTACAATTACAATTAAAATTAAAATTAAATTTAAATTTAAATTTAAAATTACATCAAACGTGCAGACTATTTATATATAAGTGAAGAATTTAATTAATTACTAAATTAATTTAAAAATAATAGGCTATCTGATAGTATTAATTAAAATATCTATAATAAGCAGTTTGACTTTTATCGTATATGGATTGTTCCTTTCCAGCAGGAACAAAGAAGGAAATAATCATTTATTATGTAATTTATTATGTAATACAATTATTAATCATTAATAGAAAATAACTTTTTGTTTAACAATATATCTATATATTTTCTTTTTTTTTAGCGGGATATTCACTAACTCCAGAATTAGTCATCATTTTATTTTTATTATTTATCTATTTATTTATTCATTTATTTATTTAGGGTTATTTTCTATTATGATTAATACTCCTGCGTTTTATTTTTTCCCGCAAAAATCAAGGCGATTGTTATGGAGATGTAATACGGATATTATATGTTAAATGTTTGGCTATAAATATTATTTATATATAAAAATATATTTATTTTAAAATGCTACTAATAATAAATACAGTTAAATAAATAAATAAAATAAATAAAATAAAAAAATAATAACATAATAACATAATAAATTATTGTAAATAATAATTATTATTATACTGTAACAATAATAACACGATATACAGCGCTTATATTTTAACAACTAGTCTAATATTAGACTACTTTTAGTTAATTACCCTCCTTTTAATTTAATTTTTTTTTTTAGTATTAAATAAATTAGTTTTATACTTAAGCGCTAACAGCAACACTATTACATTTTTATTGGCTTTAACAATAAATACGCCTAGAAAAAAAAATATAAAACTCATAATATAAAAAAACATTTAAAGAACATTTAAACTAATAACAAAATATTCGTTATTTCTTATAACCTAATCTTATTTTCTTTTTTCTCATTCCGTACTTCAGTTACTATGCAACTTTTAGCGCTACTTTGCTGGCCTTTAAACCCGTAGTTTTACCGTAAAAAATCTAAATTTAATAGGATAAAAAAAATTAAATTAAAAATAAATTATATTAATATTCTATTTATAGTATTTGGCACTAATATTTAATTTATATATAATATAATAATATATTTATTTATATATAATATAATAATATATTTAATTTATATATAATATAATAATATATTTAATTTATATATAATATAATAATATAATTATAAAAATAATAAAAAATAAAATAACTAACAAATGAATTTAATATTATAAGCTCATTCTATATTATTAGAACCTATAAGCCACATCATATAAAAGTAGATATCTTTTATTCCACTAACTAGCATAGGTACTATTATTTCATAGCCTATTACTTAATTTATTATTAATTTAGTTATTAGCGTATAGATAATTTTACTATTAACTCAATATTCACCCGTGAACTTTATAGTTCACAAATTTGAAAATGGGCGTTAAACCGTTCCGTTGAATTAAAGAACATTTTACTTCCTTTTACTAGTTTCTTATTATTTACATTTAATTTAATTTAATTTAATTTATATTTATTTAATTTATATTTAATTTACATTTAATTTATGTTTAATTACATTTACATTTACATATAAATTAATACATGAGATTATTATATATTTTATTATTTCTTAGTTATTAGTTATTGTTTATTATTCATTAGTTATTATGCATTCCATAGTATTCATTAATTCCAGCATTCACGCCTGAGAGTTAATTAAATCATATTGTAATTTCGCGGTTCATAACCCTTTCCTTATGTTCCGCGTTATTAAATGTTACTCTAATATTAAAGAAAACAAATCACTATGAGGTAAATTCTGCTATTATTTTTGCAAATCAAAACAATAAATTATATAATTAAGGAAAACCGTTTGAAGACCAAACAAACTATATATTATTTTAGTAGTTAATAAGTATTCATTAATAGTTATATTGTTATGACATTACTATTACTAGTAATATGATCCTATATTATATATAACTCATTATAATTTATTTTAATTTATTTTAATACATTTAAAAAAAAT
Source organism: Ascobotryozyma cognata (assembly GCA_030565755.1). Lineage (NCBI taxonomy): Eukaryota > Fungi > Ascomycota > Trigonopsidomycetes > Trigonopsidales > Trigonopsidaceae > Ascobotryozyma > Ascobotryozyma cognata. The sequence goes on from JAJMCY010000261.1 coordinate 11,965, forward strand.
AAAAAAAATAAAAAACCGTTTATCCTTATCTTTATTTATTTATTTACTATTTACTATTATATATAATAAATTAAATTTTAAATAAAAAAAAAAAATTTACTATATTAAATCTATTAAAGAATAAACATTTTCTGATTATTAATCTTTACTCCACTGCCACATACAAAAAGTAAAACTACAAATAGCCAGCTAAATATAAAATATTTAGTATATTACGGACTGTCTCAAAGCCTTATTTCCTAATTAAGAAAATAAACAATTGAAAATATGACGGGCATGAGACCGGAAACATAATCTGCCTTCATATCTAATACTAAAACTATTAAAAAAAAAAATTAACTCTTAAGACTAACAATCGCTAATTTTCTTATACTAGCAGTATAATACCCTAAGATAATTGTGTATATACAATCCTGTATGACTAATTCGCATTTCCTTCGTTACTAAGCCATAGTCTTGGCAAAATCAACATAATTTATTTTTCATTCCTTGTTTGTTGTATAATAATAATAATAATAATATTATTATTATTATTATTATTATTATTGTCTATTGTGCAATGTATATACTTACATAATTGTCGTTCATACGCTAAATGTTTGTTTCTTGGTATTTAGTTACTCCTCTCTATTACCAAAATGTTACTCAGTTGATGAATAATATAATTAATTATTATTAATAAAATAATTAAAAAATTTTCACCTGGTAAATTAAAATATGTTCTAGAATAAAATTTACATAAAAATCATTTCCGTATGATACGCCACTATATATTATTTTATATATTACTTTATATATTACTTTATATTATTATTATTATTATTATTATTATTATTATTATTATTATTATTATTATTATTATTATTATTATTATTATTATTATTATTATTATTATTATTATTATTATTATTATTACTATTATTATTACTATTTAATAATTAAATCTATAATGTATCATTGGGAATCATTGTCCATGGAACTAATATTATAATATTCAATTAAAATAGCTCATTAATATTGTTATCGTTGTAAATCGTCATTCAAGTGCCGTGTTTAATTAATATAGTTGTAGATGTATATATAGTATGTTGTCATGACAATTGATCGGTTAAAAATGATTTTTTTTTTTTTATTCTAATAAAATTTAACCATTTAGTTAAAAGAAGGATTATATTAATTAATATTATATAAATTGTTTTTAAGTATCTGTTATATGATTTCTAAATTAAATTATTTATTTTTTAAATTTAATTTCACTATTAATAGATAAATCCAAGACTTAATTGTTTTTTTAATTTAATACTATAATCAATCTAATCATTTACTATTATTATTATTTAATATTAATTCATTTTTCCGCCCATGCTTATTTCTGTTATTATCTATTAATTCATTGGTTAATTAATTTACCCCCACTCAAATTTTTTGCCTGGTACCTTTTGTTAAATTTTTACTAAAATAGATAAATTATTTGTTACGCACAGCTTTTCTTTTTTTACATCTGTTCAGCCATTATTTGATAATTTTTTATGATAAATTAATACTAAATAAAATTTTCTTATGATCTACTCTTTATACAGCTACAAAAAAAAATAAACAAAATATCATTTATTTATTATTTATTATTTATTATTTATTATTTATTATTTATTAATACTAAAATATACTATTTACATTGAAATGTAGTACAGATTAATGACCGCCCTATGTACAATAATCATAACACGGAGATACACTGGACAATTTATCTAAACCATCGTAAAAGCAATTGCAAAAAATTACTTCCTATCCATCAAAGCCAAAATACAATATATAAATAAATATATATATATATACTATTTATTTACAAATACATATATATTTTGCAATCAATAGTAAACTACGTTGGCGACGAACAGAAATGGTTTACTTTTCACAAGATAATAAAAAATTTGTACTTTTATACTAAATAGTTGATATGGTTACCACGTATAAGATTATTATTTTTTTTACCTATCTGGTTGTTATGGTTATCTTTAAAGTAAAATATATTTGATTTTATTATTCCAAAAAGACGCGTCTTAAGTGGCAAAAAAAGATACAATATATATAATACGCGTAAATACGGAACTGAATACTGCTAATATACTATCTAATACAAGGCTTTCAATAAAAATACATTAAAGTTTTAGAAAATATGACTAAAGTTTTATTAGATACTTCTATGGTATGTTTTGTTAAATTATTTTGAACTGTATCATAAATATGTATAAAATATTTTTATAGACTTAACTCTCACTAATATATACTTTTAAATCTTACAGGGGCCTGTCACTATAGAATTGTATGACCGACATGCTCCAAAGGTAAAGCAATTGTTATATAATTATTATTATTATTATTATTATTATTATTATATTGGATATTTTTATTATTATATTGGATATTTTTATTTTATATTGGATATTTTTATTTTATATTGGATATTTTTATTTTATATTTATATATTTATATATTTTCTAACTATTATACGTTTATTAGACATGTAAAAATTTCGCAGAATTGGTTAGTGTAAATTAATATTAATTATTGAGTTATTTAAATAACTAATAAAATAATAAGGCCAGACGAGGATATTACAATGACGTTACCGTGAGTATTTGTGCTTTATACATCCATATAATATAATTAATATATCTCTAACATTCTCTATACTTAGTAGTTCCATAGAGTAATTCCAGATTTTATTATTCAAGGTGGAGATCCAACAGGTACTGGTAGAGGTGGAAATTCAATATATGGAAAATATTTTGAAGATGAAATTTCTTCGGAATTAAAACATACAGGTGCTGGTATAATATCTATGGCAAATAGTGGACCAGATACAAACGGATCACAATTCTTTATTACTTTAGCACCAACTCCTTGGTTAGATGGTAAACATACAATTTTCGGTCGCGTATGTGATGGTTTATCAACAATTCAGCGTATTGGCTTAGTTGAGACTGATTCTAATGATTCTCCTACAGAAAAGATAAAGATAAATAAAGCCTCAGTTTTGTGATTGTTTATGTTATATATAATATATACTTTATACTATATAGTTATAATATAAAATTTGTAAATACTCTTATTCAATAACAGCTTTATACTATATAGTGATAATATAAAATTTGTAAATACTCTTATTCAATAACAGCTTTATACTATATAGTGATAATATAAAATTTGTAAATACTCTTATTCAATAACAGCTTTATCCATCCATAGTTCATAATTATTATCCTTCCCTATAGGAAATCTTTTTGTTTCTTCGCATATTAAACAAGTTATAATTAATACGTCACAATTAGGTTTCTTTTTTTTACTTTTATTTTCGATCTCTGTATGTGATGTTCTTCCAGGAATTAATACTGAATTACATTTTTTACAGAGACTTCTCTTTAGGTGTGGAGACCTTTAAGTTAGTTTTAAAAGCATCATTATTCACTAATAAATATAATTCATTAATATAGAACAACATAGTGAACAACATAGTGAACAACATAGTGAACAACATGGTAAACATAATATAAAAAAAAATATTGTAAATAAATAATTTCTGTTAATGTAATTTTTTGTTTGTATGTTTGCTTCTCTAATATTCTTATCTAATAATACTTACATCCTGATAACATTTTTTTTTGCTATTTGATTCATTGTCTTGGCATGGTGTCTAGAAAGTATTAATAATTCTGGCGATTGAGCTGCAAAAAACGAAGCAACTTGGTGTAGATATGTTATTCTATTATATATATCTTTTCTAGTAATTTTTTTATTTATTTTTGCGTTATTATTTACTTTTGATTTTTCTTTTTCTTTCCCATTTATTTTTTTTTGGTTTTTTACATTTTTATTATTCTGTATTTCTTTTTTTTCTACAGTGTTTGAGTTTTCCATATTTATACTGACTTCTGATTCTTCTAAACTATTGTATAGTAATATTATGGTTTATTATTGTTAACCATGCGAACTTAAATAAATCTTCATATATACTGTGATATGGTTTCCATGGTGATTGGTTCCAATGTTCTGCTCTGAATATTCTTTATTAGCTATATGGGGTATATAGAGCTGGGTAAACGCAATTCAGTTCTTTTTTTGGTGTTATATTTGGGATTGTAATGGTTTTTCAGCAGTTTAAAAAATAAATTATACAAAAAACTACATATTTTGGTATTTTTTAATTATAATATGTTTAATATTTATACTTCATGCCAAAATCAATGTAAACTTTTAATATATAATCATCATATGTTATTTATAATGTAGAATAAAAAAGAAATTCAAATTGTTTGTGTTTTATTTCAATTTGTTTGTCTGGATGATTTATTTACTCTTATTACAAATATAAGAAAAAAGTAGAAATGTAAAAATACATGTTAAAACGTCGATAAGATATGATAAGCAAACACTCTTTTTTAAAATAAAAAAAAAAATACAATTTACTTAAAAAACAACAGTTTATAATTATTCACGAAATACGGTTGCTTTTTTTTTTTTTTTTGAAAATAGTTGTGAAAGTGTTCAGTTTTGTACAACACCTGCTGTTAGAAACAGATTTGACATGCACATATACAAATTTCACATTAAATTCAGTTCTGTATTAAATAACATTTTCTAACTTTTTTTGCTGATGCTTTGTAAACATAATACTTAATTGTACATTATCATCAAAAGTAAAAAAGAAATTGTAATACATAGTAAAACAAAAAAAGATGCCATACTAGACTACAAATACCTCGGCTTAGATTAAAAGCGAACCAGGCCTAGCACTAGTATAGCATATTTAATAAAGGGAATTAATATTTACACCTCTTCATTTATTTTATCTATCCCCCCTAGTAAGGGTTTTACATAATCTTAAAAGAAAACTACTTACTGTATATAGAAACTATTAATGGAATAGAAACACACTAAAAATAGAATTCGTAAATTTATACTTATTTGGTTTAAGTCGTAAACATTTTAAGTAAACCTTTTCAATTTATATGACAGCAAAAAAAATAAATGAAAATTTTATAAGATTACGCATAAAAAAAAAAAAAAAAGAATAAACCTTTTAGTAACAAAGAATTATCAAAATTATAAAAAGATCACTCTTTTTAATCTCCAAAATAAAAGTACAAAAAAAAAAAAATTGCTTGCCGACTTTATATAAAACAATGTTTTACTGCGTTAGAATAAGTTGTCAACTAACCAACTCTGGTTAATCCAATATTTAATTACTGGGACAACGATTATTATGAACACAGATTTTAATGAACTGGAAACAGGATCTTAGTGCCATTTATAATATATATAAAGGCAATTAATTTCCAAGTAGTATTATTTTTTACTAGAGTTACGGCCTAGAAATATGACATCGAAAAATTATGCCACCATTAAAAAAGGTGTCTCCTTTGTTGAATTTATGGACATAAATGTAGTACTTGTCCTTGTGATAATACTTAAGTAGTGATATTTATATAATATAGTTATACTTTTTACTAGAATGGGTAAAGAAGTACAAATTAATATATTTTATAACTGTAAATTAAATAAATATAAATTTAAGATAATTAAATTTTAATAGAATTCCTTTTTTATAATTAATTACTATAAGCGGTAGATAATTATCATTTTGAATTACATGAAACCCTAGGAAGGAGACCTAGATGGGAAGGTGGTAGGGGGTGCAAATATCAACTTCCATCTCAGGGAATAATATATGTTGCTATGCGATTTGTACTACATGAATAAACCTAATAAGTTAAAAAGTTAATAAATATCTTGACTTCTTTTCTATTATAAAAGCTGAGGGAAATATTTCTTTGTTGATCTATATCATTTATTTTATGTAATTTAGAGAATTATTTTCTATGTAATCTAGATTATCGTATTATACTATGTGATACTAATTTACTAATATAATATATATAAGAGGATAAACTAAGTTACTAATAGACGCTAAAAATCAAATCGCTGTCAAATGTTCATGGTCATGGATCTACTTTGTCGATTTATATAAATAAACAATGGATTATGATTTTCGATTATTATATTTTATATTTTATCTATTATGATTTTCAACTAATAAAATAATTATTATGATCTTCAATTAATAAATTTTAATTATTTTGATTTTCATCTGGTTAAATAATTTATTTATAAACACATATTTTTAATGGAGTTTCTTATTCGGTTGTAATTATTTTATATTAAATGTACTTAATAAATTAGACAATAGGTTGGGTTGCCAAGTATTTAAAAATAATAATTAATAAATAATATTATTATTAGCATTTAATATACAGCGACTTCTAATTATACTGTATACTCTTCTGTCAATTTGCTTAATTAGAATGAGTTTTTTTTATACAAATATTAAAGTACCAATGAAAATCAGTATGAAGAAATTAAATCATTTATATTTTACATTTAAATTTTCACGGCAACTCAGGCTATAATTTAATAAATTTTAGGAAAATTACAAAAATTCTACAAAACACAAGCGATCCATATTAAGTAACTATTTTAGTATATTTACAATCCGCAATACTGATATAAAGGTTAAAAAGACACACAGCTTAAGTATTTATATAATTTAATATAGTTTGTCAATCTAACTGGATTGTTTGAAGTGTAATGATTAGGATTGAGACAAAGATTATTGGCTCAAGAGAGGATAGTAAATGAGTGTGATTAATATACAGTGAACTGTAAGAATAATAGATAATAGAAATAATAGAAATAATAGAAATAAAATAAATAAACAATAGATAAATAATTAATAATCAAGAAATAATTAATAATTAATAAATTAATAAATAAATAATTAAATAAATAAATAATTAAATAATTAAATAAATAATTAAATAATTAAATAAATAATTAAATAAATAATTAATAATTAATAAATATTAAATATTAAATTTAATAATAAATAAATAAATAAATAAATAAATAAATAAATAAATAAATAAATAAATAAATGAATAAATAAATAAATAAATAAATAAATAAATAAATAAATAAATAAATAAATAAATAAATAAATAAATAAATAAATAAATAAATAAATAAATAAATAAATAAATAAATAAATAAATAAATAAATAAATAAATAAATAAATAAATAAATAAATAAATAAATAAAAAATATTAAATAATAAATAATAATATTAAATAATTAA
>JAJMCY010000262.1:0-19118 GCA_030565755.1 Ascobotryozyma cognata
ATCTTATTATTTTTTATTTTTACCTATTCTTTTTAATTTTTACCTATTCTTTTTTATTTTTTTACTTTTTATTTTTTACTTTTCCCTCTACGGTAAAAATAACCAATTTTGGAAAGTATGTATTATATAATAACGGGTATTTGTGGGTATTTGGATTTGTCATTCATGACAAATGGAATTTACAATAATTTAGTAGTAAATTATTAATTAATATACAATATGTATCTAATGTATCTAATGTATTTAATGTATTATTGTATTAAATTATTGAATTAGTTAATGTATTTAATTAATATTATAATAAACTATGATAATTTATGTTAATAATATATACGTAGTATATATTATTGTTGTACTTTCTGTATATTTTGTACACATTCAGGAGTCGGATGCTGAATTTCCCTTAAAAGGTTAGTAATGTTTGAGCTTATATTAGTAATATTTTGTTTTTTAGTATGGCAACCATAGTTTGTACATACATACACATTCTTATATTGTATATTATAGTAGATATGTACGTACGTATTATTAATAATTTGTCATCTTTCTTAATTGCATATTTTATAGTTTTTTTTATAGTTTTTTTTAAAATATATACTGTATATATATTTCTTTAGTAATTCTTTTTGTAATCATTATTTACCGTATTATTTTTGTTTACTGTTTTATAAATAATTCAAATACACATTTACGTTTAATGTAATTTATTTATAGTATTGTACGTATTTGTGTAATCATTTTGTATACAAAATCTATGTGATCAACGTCAATGTTTTCATATACATAACTACGTTACATTTACTTTACTGTGAATTCGTATAATAAATATACAGTACCATGAATACACTATTTTTTTAGAATAAAATTATAGAATAAAATTATTGATAATACCATTTGCATAGTGAATTGAATATTAATTAGCTAGCAAATATTTCACTTTAGCGTTGCTTTCTGAAAAATAATTACACGTAAATACAATTATTAGTTTAAATCTTTAGCAAGTATACCATTCTTATGTTCACAATTGTATACACATTTGATTATGTTTATTATATGTTTATTATATGTTTATTATATTTATTATATTTATTATATTTATTATATTTATTATATTTATTATATTTATTATATTTATTATATTTATTATATTTATTATATTTATTATATTTATTATATTTATTATATTTATTATATTTATTATATTTATTATATTTATTATATTTATTATATTTATTATATTTATTATATTTATTATACCTTATTACTTCTGGATTATTAAACATATTAATTATTAATCCATAGTGTTTTTTAAAAAATAGCCAACAAATTTATAAAAAACTATAAATAAAAAAACAATTATAAGTAATAATTAAACATTAAAAATTAAAATTTATTATTTAAAATTTACAAAAAGTAAAACAATATATAATAAATAATAAACATCTAATACATATACTTTATCTAGAGCAACTTGTAAACTAAACTATAATCAAATCTTCAATATATCACAGATAAAAATATATGTTGCTGTAGTTACGACACATTCGATCTACAGAGTTCAACTCAACGGTATTCAAACAATTGCACATCAGTTGAAAGCTGGATAGTAGTTAGATAATTATAATAGTAGTTATTTCTAATTAGTTATGAAATAAAATAATTTTTAAAGATATCTCATATACTATATTTTTTTTTTTTTTTTTTTTTTTTTTTTTTTTTTTTTTTTTTTTTTTTTTTTTTTTTTTTTTTTTTTTTTTATTTGTTTAATTTTGGTAAATTAGTATATATCTAGTAAAATGATAAATAGTAAAGAATAAAACAATGTAGAATGTAAATCTTCAAATAGAAATATCTAATATAAATAGTTATCTATAAACATCATACTTATATAAAACTAAAAATTAAATGTCACAAATAACAATTGCAAATAACTATTACAAATCTACAAAAGTAAAATAAAATAATTATATAAATGAACTATAGTTGATCATCGCCAAGAGATAAAATAACCTAAAAAAGCAAGATAACCAATTAAACCCTAAACACATTCATTAAGAAGAGAATAATGGCTTGGATTATTCTATAACTAATTGGGAGTATTATTATTATTATTATTATTATTATTATTATTATTATTATTATTATTATTATTATTATTATTATTATTATTATTACTATTTATTATCTATTATCTATTATTTATTACTATTATTTATTATAATTTATAAAATATATTAATCTATGTAATAACAACTAAAATAAAAAAATAGAGTTAAAAATAAAATACGCAGTGACAAAATAAAGGTCTAATAACTAAGACCATTGTAATATAAACATGAATAAACCCAACTTGACCAATAATCCAACCACAAATAATACCATGAGAATTTATAAAAGAACATCCTCATATTTCCAAATTCTCTGTAAATCAGCCAGAGACATTCTATCTGCACAACGCTTATTAGGTTTTATTCGTTCCTGAAGGAACTCTATCACCTCTTCAATATCCATGCCGGAGCCAAAGTTAAGCTCTAATATTTTTATGACACCGGAATTTATGTTGGTTTGATTTTGATCTTGATTTTGATGTTGATCTTTATATTGTTCTTGATATTGATCTTTATATTGATCTTTATATTGTTCTTTATATTGTTCTTGATATTGTTCTTGATATTGTTCTTGATATCGTTCTTGATCTTGATAATTTTCTTGTTCTTGATTTTGTTCTTGACCTTGTTGATCTTGCGCTTGCTTTAGTTTTTCATCAGCAACAGACTTAAGTAAACCTGGATTGATAGAATCTGTTATAATAAAATTTATTTCTTCAATGTGATCAGATGAGCAGTTTAATGCATAAACTTTATTCAACGACAAATCTACCTTTATCATTGGAATATTGTTAGGATGAATCACATCAACAGGTGCAATTTTACTTTTTCTAAAGATTTTTTTTGTCTTGTTTTTTACTTGCTTTCCTTTCTGCTTGCAGAAAGAAGCCATTTTTTTGAAAACATTAGTAATATGAGACATTATTTATATAAATAGTAATAGGTTAATATTATATAGTATGCTAATTTTTATAAATATTTTTAAGTAATATCAAATCAGAAAGTAAATGACTATGTATTGTAAAAGTTAATTATGTATAGTTAATTAATACAGAATATAATTTTTAAATGTGTAAAAATATTTTCCAAGCTGCTTTATTTATATACAAAAAGGCATACACCTTTTTTTTTCTTTTTTTTTTCTTTTGTTTGTTTATTTTGTTTATTTTGTTTATTTTGTTGTTCAGCATCGTTTTGTATCATTACTTCTGCAAATGCTTTTTTGATATTTGTTTATATGGCTATAATTGCATTTTTTTTAAATATTATACCTTGATGACGTAAGAAATCCTGTACTATTATATAATACAACATATGTTATTATATAATCACAGATACATTGTTACATAATCATTCACTTTAAAATTAAATAAACACATACATTAATTAGCTACATATTACCATATAAAAAACATACATACATACATACAAACATACATACAAACAAACATACAAACAAACATACAAACAAACATACAAACATACAACCATGCAAACAAAAAAGCAAACAAAAAATAAACAAAAAGTAAACAAATAAAAAACCTGTAATACAGACAAAAACAAAGAAAACGCAATTATTGTTTTCGATGCTGTTTTATTTTTTTCTCTACATTATATATACGCTGTTTAAATCCATTTCTTATCGTTAGATTATATGACAAATAAAAGTAGATAAAAATAAATAAAATAAAAAATAAATAATAACCTACACTATTTCACCCAATTGCTTAATTTTATCAAATTCCAATTCAATCTCATCTGCTTCCTTCATTAAAGATTCCAAAAAATCCGTTTCTTCATCAGAGGCAGATATGATTTTTAATGTACGATTATGTACTTGATTTGCACTATTTTCTGCATCCAAAGATATCTATAAATCAGTATATGTATTATGTTTAGTACATGTATTTATTATATGTATTTAATATATTTATTTATTTATTTATTTATATAAATATATACATATATATATATATATATATATATATAAGTTATTATATGTATTTATTATATAAATTTTATTATATATACATGTAGTATACCTTTTTAATTCTAGTTTCTATTTTTAAAAGAATTTCATTAAATTGAGTAGAAATTTCATTAATTATTTGAATATTTACTAAAGATGAACTATTATTTACAACATTATTATTATTATTATCTATTATAACATCTTCTTCTATTATTTTGTTTGCCTTTTGTATGATTTTTGTGTTTTCAATGCTTTGCGAGTTACCTAAACTATTATTATCCATGATGGAGAAGTTCCATTCTCTAATGGTAGGTTTCTATTTTAATATTAAGAAGACGTATTTACACGTAAATATGTTAAACACAATATAATATACTACTGTGTATTACGGTGTATTATCAGGATTAAATAGTATCCATGACAACATTTTCTTTTTTTTTGAAAAAAAAAAACCTATTGAAATCTTTAAATTGCAATTAAACCTTTAAATCTTAAGAACTGAAATTTCATTTTTTAAGGCTTTTCTTTTAGAATATCACTTTAAAATTACTATTTTTTTACAAAAAAAATTAACTTAATCACGGTGCTTTTTAAATAGTGCTTTTTCTAAAGTCATTCTCGTTTTTTCTCTGTTTTATTTTAGTTAATCAGGCAGTTTATAGTCTGTTGCTAGGGATAATACTACTAGAAATACCAGCAAATACTACTACAACTGTGAAAAATATACTAAAAAATGTCTCTAGCTGATGAGTTTTTGGCGGATTTTGAGAACGAAATTGAAAACGAAATTGAAAACGAAAATGAAAACGAAAATGAAAACGAAAATGAAAACGAAAATGGAATTGAAATTGAAATCGAAAATAAAAATGAACATGAAAATGAAAATGAAATCCAAAATAACAAGGTTGAATTTACCAATAAATTACCTAAGAATCAAGATTTATTACATAACAATCTGGAATATTTACATAATAAATTACATCAAAATAATGGATCATTACATAAGCAAGAAATCAAAAATAATAAAATTAACACCTCCTTGGAGGAGATAAATAATATTAAAAACATTACAAAACTGAGTGAAAAATTAGAACGTATTTTGGCAAAAATTGAATTAATTGATAATGATTCGAATATTAACACAAACATTGAAAACGAGACTGATAATGAAGAATTTAAACTAATTGTTGAAGCTAATAGTTTTATTGTCGAGACTAACAATGAAATTATAATCTTAAATAAAATAATTAAAGATTATTATAAGAAAAGATTTCCAGAATTAGATGTATTAATAAAAAATCCAATAGACTATGCAAAGGCAATTTTACTAATAAAAAATGATATTCAAAACATACCAAATATTGAAAAAGAATTAAAAACTTTTTTACCATCATCAACTTGTATGGTTTTAAATATGTCATCAATTGAAAAAATTGGTGAAAATCTTTCAGAAGATGAAATTAATTTTATTTTAAAATTATGTAATTTAACTATATCATTGGATAATGGGAAATCAAAACTAATTTCATTTGTTTCAAAAAAGATTTTTTTATTTGCACCAAATACTTGCAATTTAATTGGTTCTCAAATTACAACACAACTAATTAGTTTTGTTGGTGATTTATTAGCATTAGCAAAAGTTCCATCGTGCAATTTACCATCACTAGGTTCGAATGTGAATGTCAACAACAATAATAATAATAGCAGTAACAATACTAATAATAATATTAGTAGCAATAATAACAACAAGAATAGTAACAAAGGATTTATATACAACTCAAACATCATGCAATCAATTCCAAACGAATTACATAAAAAAGCGATAAAAATAATCTCATCAAAGATTGCACTCACAGTTAGAATGGATATATGTAGATCATTTACTGATGGTTCATTTGGTATAAAATTATATAATGAATTTTTAAATAAAATTGAAAAATTATTACAACCATCAGAAAATAAAGGACCAAAAGCACTCCCTATACCATTTGAAAAATTATCCAAAAAGAGAGGCGGGAAAAGATTTAGAAAATATAAAGAACAATTTATTATGTCAGATTTAAAGAAAGCTCAAAATCGTATTGCTTTTGGTAAAGAGGAATTAGAATTTACAAATTATGATGAATCTGATGGATTAGGATTACTTGGTACTAATAATAGCGACAATTCTAATATAATGTCAACAACTTCTATTAGGGCATTAGTTAATGATTCAAAGAATAAGCCAAAATTATCGAAAACAATGCAAGCAAGATTATCTAATTTAAATTCCTCTTTATTAAATCGTCAAAATAATGGCTTATCTTCAACAATAGCTTTTACTCCAGTTCAGGGAATTGAATTAATAAATCCTAAATTACTAGATAATAAGACTAACAATGACAATGATAAATGGTTTAAGAGTGGTACTTTTACTCAAATTAACACCAACAATAGTCATTCCAATTCAAATGAAATCGTTTTAGCTCCTCAACAGAATGCAACTAAGGATAAAAATCAACAAGATTCATCCCTGACTACATTTAGTAATATCCCTGCAAAGCGATCTGCAGAAGATAAACTATCAGAACCATCTACTAAACGATGATATAAATATATATGTTTATTCATACTATATTACAATATATCTACAATATGATTTTCTACAAAATTATTTTCTATTAATAGTCAGTCACTAGATTCGGAATCATAATTTACTAAAAGGTTATTTGTTTTACCAACAGGTGACAAATTTGATATCAGCTGTTTATCGACTTTCTTAATAATTTTCTTCTTAGTAGATTTCTTCTCAATACGATACGTTTTACAAACTTTTCGTTTTTTTAAAAGTATATTTGAAATATCTTCGTTATTTGGTTCTAGAGTTTTTACAACTTGGGCGCTAATACTATTAGTATGGAAGAAAGAAAATCTAAATAGGGGTAATACACTCCAAATAAGGTTACTAAGTAAGGCATAGCAACCATTACATAAGCTTAATACTCACCTTTTAAATTCGGCCAAACCCTTTTCCTCGGCTTCTTTTAAAGCTTTAAGAGAAATATTTTTTTCTTGTTTTAGCTTTTCAAGATAATTTAAATCGTCATCATGGAGTTTATATATTGAATTTTGTAGAGCACACTCTTCATTAAATTTTGCGTCTAAATATGCTTCATTTTCTTGCAATTGTTCATATAAGCTTTTTCTTTCACCAAATTTTGCCGGTGCTGGAACTAGTTCATTTTTATGTTCTTTTGCATCTTTTGTGTCTTTTTTTTCGTCTTTTGTGTCTTTTTCGTCTTTTTCGTCTTTTTGTATTATTTGTATACCAGCTTTAAGTTTCGATATTTCAGGTTTAGAAGCTCTTACAAAGTTTTCCATACGTAGATGTTTATTTTATTTCTTGTACTTCTTTGTATTGATTTTTTTTTGTTTTCTATTTGTCTTTTATACTATATAGTTAGTTACTCGTATATTGAATTGGATATTGGAAAGTAGATTTGCACGGTTGCCACGCCAATACAAGTAGTCATGCTACGTACTTTATTAGTAAAAGTTATTACTAACGAATGACAATATATTACAAATATTAATAAACAAAATTAGTAATATATTTACATTTATATATAAGCCATGTTACTTGGAAAAGAGACATTCTATGGACTTGACTACTCTATTTTATTAAGCTATCAGTTAAATTTAACCGATATACCAAATTTATTTTATAATACACTAATAGACTACATGTCATCATTTACATCTGAGGACTTTCCCATCTGAGACGCTTTCCAAGCATGAGCCATTTCCAGTAAACTGATCTTCTTCTTATTTGACTCCTCCTCTTGTGGGAATAGATAATCCAGATATTCCTCATAAGTACCGTCATCAAGTCTTCTGCGTTTTTTAAGAATCTTCGGCAGTAAGGCATTGACCTTATTAACATCGTCAGAAGAACCATGAACCTGTTCAAATTGTTTCCAAGCGTTTAGTAGAATAACTCTCTCTTCTTTTAGGTCATTGTTTTGGAGATATGTAAGTGCTCTTTGGAAGATATCTCGTGATTTGTTTTTAGCGGTCTCGCTAATCTCTTCATTGTCATTTTGTTCATCGTTTTCATCATTTTGTTCATCATCTTGATCCGCAGTCAACTCGAATAGCGCACGTGATATCCAAACCTTTACGTGACCACTAATCTCCAACAAACGTTCATACAAACTCCTTGCATTGTCATATTCTCCCTGATCAGATTCAAATTCAATAAACTTTTTCCAAATTAATTCTGGCATTTGTATATCATCCTGGTTTATTGCAATTTCATAAATAGCTCTAACACGATCATAGTCACCTAAATTTTCTTCAAATTCTGTAAAATCAATCCATGCTTGAGTATAATAAGGGAAAACTTCTAAAAACTTTTCATAAATTTTTCTACACCTATCAAATTCCTTTAAACTAATTTCTAAGTTAATATATTCTTTAAATAATTTTGGTTTTGGACATTTCCCAATTCCATTACCTAAAATTTTCCTTGCGCTTAAAACTGTCCCATTTCTTATTTCAAACTTTGCAAATAAAATCCAAATTTTCGAAAATGTAAAATATTTATGTGGTATAATGTTCAAACATTGTTTATAAATTTCTCTTGTTTTTTCAATATTCTTAGCATAAATTTCTTCCCATATTGCATATTTAATCCAAAGATAAATGTATCTTCTCCAATAGTGTTTCTGGTGACTAATATGTGAATCATTGTTAGCATCTCTTGGAACGAAACTTATAGCTTTTTCAAAAGTCTCAGTAATTTCGTCTAAATCCGAACCTGAATCCTGCAAAAGATTAACATACGAAAACCAATTGTCATAGTTGTATGGGTTTTTTTTTAGTTTCTCTTTGTATATTATTTTTCTCTTGTTTAAAATAATGTCTTCAATCCCTTCTTTATCACCAAATTGTTTCTCAAATTTAGAATATTCGTCAAAAAGTTGTTTAGTATCAATTCTAATTATCTTGCTCTCTAATCCAAATTTATAAATCGCTCGCGTCCGTTCAAATTCTTTTTGTTTGCACTCCCATTTGGCGAACGATACTATAAGGTCAGTAGTGTCAGGACCATTACTAATATGTTTCGAACTATTAGTAATACTAGTATGGCTCGCATTACTAACACTCATATAAAAATCAATTGCCCCCGTATAAACCTCCCGAACATCATCACTTGTACCATACTCACTTTCAAACTTTGCCCATTTAATCCAGTTCTCAACATCAAAATTGACCGAACACAGTCTCCTGTAAATCTTTCTTATATTACCAGTGTTACCATATCTTTTCTCCATATTAATATAGGCATTCCAAGCCGGGATACAAGCCGCATTACTAACATTTCTACCAAGATTAGTAATACCAGTATTAACAGGCTGCCATGACAACCACCTCTCAAAAACCTCTCGACACTTTACAATATTACCTAACATCTCTTCCATTTGGACATATAAAAACCAGAATTTGTCAACCATTGGCAAAATCGTAGTTGCCCTGTCTAAGAGATTTCTTGCATGGTTAATATTTTTGTATTTTAGCTCAGAATTGATATATTTTAGCCATAGGGGAATATTTTTTATATCAATATCTAAAGCACGTTCAAAAATTGATTTACTTCTTAAAAATTCTTTTTGTTCTAATTCCCATTCTGCATATCTTATCCATTGACCAATATTTAATTTATTTCTTTTTAAGGCATTTTCAAATTCGTTTCTTTTTCTATTTTGAAATTCATGTAATTCTTCTAAATCTGAGATTTTTTGTTCAGAAACTTTTAACTTTCCTTCACGATTTTCATATGCTTCTAACAAGATTTGTTCAGCGGAAATTTGCAGACTAGATGCCGCTTTATTTTTGACTCTCGGTAGACCATTCGCCATTTAGAATTTTATAAATTTACTTGTGAATTTTTATATTTTTAATAAATATTTTAATGGTTTTTTAATAGTTTTTTAATAGTTTTTTTAGAGAGTTTTTTTTTTTTTTTTACAAATTCTATTATTTTACGTTTAAGTAAATTAAATATTTTTTTGTTTTTCGTTGCCATGCGTACTCATAGCAACGAAAAACAAAAAAATATTTTCATAAATACATGTATTTACAAAAACAAAATATGTTTTCCTAAACAATCTCCATAACAACCAAAATCTATAAATAATTTCTACAATTTGACTTATTCAATTTCTTTTCATATAGTAGTATATTATAGTGTTTAATAGTACTTTATTGTATTGTTTTATAGTATATTATTGTATAGAGTATAGCTTTGTTAGCCAGAATGAAATTGCATTTTTTTAGTCTTCTCATACTGAACTTTTTGTTCAGTATGGTAAAGGCAGAATGGTCCGTCGACTCTTTGGAGGTTTCAATCAACGAAAAGTCAAGGCAATTGGTTAGCAAAAGGTGAGAATAGCTTATATAATATACATAAGTATATTATATAATCCAATTGCGATGGATTACATGGGTGTTTAATATATTACATAATCAGGTTTATTCTTGTTGTGTATATTATAACGCGTTTTGTTTACAGGTCATTATTTATATTTATATTTGGATTTTTTTTTTTTTTTATTTGAGTTAGCTTATTTTATGCTTTTCCATTGGCTAATAATTATTATTAATTATAATTAGAGTGTCTTATTCATTTCTACTTGTGTACTAACTATTAAGTCTAGCTGAATTCGGAAAATTAGAACACTTGGAATTCCCTGACGACACATCATTTAAGATCAAATTCGCGACGCTTTTGAACAAGGCCCCTTCGCGCCCGCACCAGGCCTTTATTATTTTAAAGGATGACGCGACGGGCGTAGAAGCGACCTATCCTACCAGCATCCGGGATTCTGGTCGGGCCAAGTTTACTATAGTGAGTTCATTGTATTATTTCATATATATTTTATACAGTTATTATATAGTATAAAAGTCTAATCAGTAGGAAAACGGAGAGTTACCCAGCATATTCAAGGTTAACAATAAAATCATATCAGTTTCATTGGTCGTGGGCTCGTTTGGTGAAGACAAAGGGGTAGATATCCATTTAGGGAAAATCATTAATAAGACACTTAAAAGTAGTAAAAAAAATGTACAACCACTTAGATATGGATACTTGCCAGAGATTAGACATATATTTAATTCACCACCAAAATCTATAAGTTTTGTTATAACTTTATTCTTTATTGTTGCTAATATTTCCATCTTATGTTTTTCTTTATTTGGCTATGCATATCTCGGTTTATTAAACTTTAAACAATTAAAAATTGCTTTTAAATCAAACCCAATTTCTCATATTGTTTTCATTTCTTCTTTTATTTTCATTGAGTATATTTTTTTTAATTATTATATTGGCACTCCAATTTTTACTACTGTTTATCAAACTATATTTGCATCTATTTTCGTTATTTTATCCGGGAATAGAGTATTGCGCGAAGTTGCCTCTAGACGGTCATCTATGGAAAAAGTTTCCCAGGATTAGTATATTATTATAGTATAGTATTAAATATTAAAACTTTTATATTATATTAATGTAAGCAAATAATAAAATAAATACTACATAAATGAATAAATAAATAAATAAATAAAAAAATAAATAATTAATTAACTAATATATATATATATATATAAATATAAATAAATAATGTAAGTTACTAATATACAGTACACGCTACTAGTACAAGATGTTCCTGTACATAGGTGTAATTAGGGGTGTCATAATATCACTTTCTAATACTCAGGCTCAGGAATGGAAACATCAACCAATCCTAGATACCTTGCATATGGAATAGTAATTCTTTGAACCGTCCGGTTTCTTCCTATTGATAATAAAACTTCTTCTAATAGTGAATGTTTATCAAATCCACACATAGTTCTTTCCCACGTGTTTATCTCAGCATTACTATTGTCCATATTCATTCCCATATTCATTCCCATGTTCATTCCCATGTTTGTTCCCATGTTCGTTCCCATGTTTCTGTTGAAATTCGTGTTAAAATTACTATTGGAATTTATATTAGGATCCATATTAAGATTCATATTTGGATTCATATTGGGATTCATTTTCATATTCATGCTCGCATTAGGATTCATATTCGCATCCATAGAATTTCCAACCATAGAAACAACAGGACCCATTAATTCTCTCAATAACTCATCCAATCTATCATTCAATCCTTCTTCAGCAAGCGTTCTAGCATAAGTCAATAAAATATGTTTAAATTCATTCTTTGAATCTAATAAAATAACTGTTGCTAATCTATTCTCTAAATGGCCAATTGAAACAACTGATTGAATGTTTTCGTAACCATCATGCATCATAGCAGATTTCATTAATCTTTGCAAGAATCTTCCTCTACCCTTTTTAATAGCGTCTTCATCAGTACGTCTTTCAAGCATACCAATCAACCCATTTGTTCTTTTAATATTTAAAGAATTCCAATATTGTGATCCAACTGCCCACCATTTTTCTGATACACGATTCCATGCAAACATATCAGAATTATATGTAAATCCATCACCTGTTGAAAGTGAAATTAAAACTTTACCTGATAACGTTATTCCACATTGGACTATCGATGGGCCTTTGTGAAACAATGAATTATCTGAATAACTTGCAACATCAAGTAATGGCGCAATTGAAACTGGAGGATGAACTGCTTTATTATTTTTTATATCCCAAACATACATCATACCTATTGATGTGATAGCTAAAAGAAATGATCCACGTGATTCAAGAAAACATGGAGAAGCATCAAGAACTATTGCCGGTATAATTCTTCGTCCATATAATGAATAAACATGTAAAACTCCATCTTCACAACCAACTGCCCAAAATAAATCTCCACCAGTAACTAATAAAGCCATTTTTGGTAGAAAATCTTGCCATAAAAGTTCTCCTGACCTTGATACACAAACACGTGTTGCTTCATGTGATGCCCCAGATCTATTAAAAGCTTCAATAATCACAGAAGAATCCTCTAATGGTGTACGTTTAATAAATGTTCTAACTTTTGGAACTGAAAGACGAATTTGTGAAACTCCACAAGCTGGGGAAACAACTGCCGGCCTTATCCATTCTGGTGTGATATTATTATTATTATTAACAATATTATCATTTTCATTATCATTTTTATTGATATTATCATTATTATTCTTATTATTGCTATTATTATTATTTTTATTGCTATTGTTATTATTATTACTATCATTATTATTAACAATATTATTATTCTTATTATTATTGTTATTATTATTGCTATTGTTGCTATTATTACTAGTGCTATTATTATTGGCATTATAATTAGTACCTTTAGTATTATAGCTGTAAGATAATAATATGCCAGTACTATTTGAGTTAGAATCTAATGATGGAGAATTGTCATCTTCTGATGTAAATTTACGTTTATTTCCTAAAAGAAGTGATCCGACACCACCTTTTGGTAAACGATCAGAAGGTTTAGAAAACTCCAAAGGTAATAAATTAGGATTTTGATTTGCTGGCATTATATCATTCATAGAATTCATAAATGGTGCATTAGTAAGTGTTCTAGAATTATTTGTATCATTAGCAGTAATAAGCATAGGTGTAACCCTTTTACGACCGTCTTTTGTAATTGTAACTTTTTGATTAGCTAATGTTAACTTTGCACTTGGCATTGAAGCTTTATGTTTTTTAGGCGCTGGACTAAATGATTTTTGAATTGATGAAGGAAAAGAAATACTAGCAGATTTTCGAATAGTCTTTACAGGATTTGTTAACCCAGCTTCATAGTTTAATAGATTAGATACACCTGTCGAGTTACTATTATTATTGTCGTTGTTTTCATTGCTGCTGTTTACCTTGCTTTTGGTTTTATTATTGTTATCGTTATTGTCATTATCATTATCATTATCATTATCATTATTATTTTTATTATTATTATTATTATTGCTATTGTTATTGTCGTTATTATTGCTGTTATTGCTGTTGTTATTGTTATTGTCGCTGTTATTGCTGTTGTTGTTGTTATTGCTATTATCGTTATTATTATTATTATTACTATTATTGTTATTATTGTTATCGTTATTATTATTATTATTATTATTATTATTATAATTATTACCATTATTATAATTATTATTACCATTTACACCTCCATTATCGTCGATGCCTTGCTTCCTGTCTATAGTTCCACTATTTGATTTAGTAATAAAACCTTGATTATTAGGAGATTGAATATCTATTTTACCATTGAAATTATTATAGCTAAAATTATTATAATTTAAATAATTATAACTTAATCTATTATAAATTAAATTATTACCACTTAAATATGCTAATGGGTTTGAATCAAACAAAGATTTCAAAGGTTGGGGTTGGGTAATGCCAGCGTACATAAAGTCATTCATACGTTTGTTATTTTCTGCACTTTCCTTGAGTGCTGCTTTTTCTTCAAGTTGAAGTTGCTCAACAGACTCTGGAAAAGTCATTGCATCCCTTCCTCCACCAAATTTTGAAAGTTGTTTCTCATTCTCCGACAAAGGAGCAACAGCTCCCAAATCATTGTCATCAAAAGCGACTACAAGTATAGTGCCATCTAAACTAGCAGCAAATAAAATTTGTCCATCAGGTGACCAACATATATCTGATATTGGTTTCTGGGCAGCATCTCTTATAACAAAAAGTGGTCTAATAGAAGAAGTTATCCAAAATGATAAAGCCTTATCCTGGCCACCACAAGCCACACAACTTGTTTTAGATTTCGCGACAGGATGAAAATTATATAAACGAGGAGAAAATGTCGCAACTTCAATAGGTCCATCATGACCTACAAAATTAAGCTCGGCTTCCCATGTTCCACGATTAATAACCACAGCAGTAGGCAGAGGACCATTTGTTGCATTTGAAGCAGCAATATTAGTACCATCAGGATTCCATGATAATCTACGGAAATAAGTAGTGAGAGGAGAGTTAACAAAAGGTTTAGTAATTGTGTGTTCTACCGAAAAAGTTGGTTCTGCACCTATACCTGACAAACTAGAAGAATGATTATACCGAATTATCTTAATAGTACGATCATCAGATGCAGTTGCAAAATATTTATTCACGGGATCAAAAGCAATACCTTTAACATGTGATTTATGTATATCCAAGCGTGTTATTTTTTCAAACGTTGTACCAGACCATATGATAATAGCAGAATCCAAGCCAACGGAAACCAATATAGAAGAATCTGGTGCCCAAGCTAAATCTTGTACATCATTGTCATGGCCAACACATCTTTTCCTAACAGCCCAACGTTCAGAGTCCGGTTCCGAATTTGAACCAAATTCTCTTCTAGGAATTCCTAGATCATCTTTACGTTCCCAAATCAAAACCACTTGATCATCTGAACCAGATGCCAAATATTTACCATTGGGAGAAAATCTAACAACTGTAACAGCTCCAGTATGTGTACTCATACTACACAATTGTCTGAGAAAAGGTGAACAAGATTGGAAATCAAAATTTGCTGTATCATTTAAGAGACTAGTTTGATTATTTTCGTTTAATACGTTATCGTCACTGGATTTATCAATCATTTCGTAATCCACCCCGTCAGTTGTTTCGGTGTTTTCATTGTTGTTGATAAGTTCAATTTCTTTGTTAATTCTGTTAATTTCTTCTATGATTTCTTTGTCAGTTTTTCCATTAATATCTTCTTCTATTTCATCTATTTCTTCTTCCATTTCTTCATCTATTTCTTCATCCATTACTTCGTCAGATTCTCCGCCGGTCTCTTCGTCAGATTCTTCACCGGCTTCTTCGTCAGTTTCTTCACTAATGTCTTCATCAGTTACTTCAGCAATTTCTTTTTTGATTTCCCCATCAATTTCTGTATCAGTTTCTTCTTCACTTTCTTCAGGTCCTTCATCGGTATCTTCATCGGTTTCTTCTTCACTTTCTTCGCTAAGTTCTTCGTCTGTTTCCTCTTTAACTTTATTATTTATTTCTTGGTTAATTTTCAGACTAGTATCCTGATCAACCTCTTGATCAGTTTTTTGATTAATTTTTTGATTAACTTCTTCGAAAAATTTTTCATTAAGTTTTTCATTTATTCCCTGATTAGTTTCTTGTATATTTTCCTTGTTAGCTTCCTGGGTGGTTTCTTCAATGGTACTATCAATAATTTTCTGGTTAATTTCTTGATTAGCTTCCTGGCTAATATCTATAATACTTTCCTGTTTAAATTCTTCTTTAATTAGTTTATTGTGATCCATATTAATTTCTTTAATGTTTTCTTGGTTGATTCCATGGTTAATCTCTTCTGTATTTTGTTTACTTAATTCTGGATTAACTTCTTCCTTAAGCTTTTGATTAATTTCTTGGTTAACTTCTTGATTAAGTTCTTTAATATTATTTTGCTTGGTCTCTTGGTTGGCTATTTGATTAATTTCGCCGTTGTTTTCTTGATTGATTCCCTGAACGCTATCTTGAATTATTTCATGGTTAATTGTTTGGTTGCTTTCTTGGTTGATATTATTGTTTATTTTATGTTCAGCTTGAACGATTTCAGGAACTTTGTAATTGGAACCTTGGATAACATTCATGTTGGTTTCGTTCACTTCTTGGATTTGTTCATTATTTTGAATAATCACTTTGTTAACAGTTTCTGTGCTTTGAATAATCACTTTATTGTTAACAGTTGCTGAACTTTGCATGGCTACTTCTTCGCTGCTAACGGTTTTAATATTTTGAGTAACAATTTCTTTATTGGAATTTTCAATATTTTGCATATTTTCATGTTGATTAATATTTCCTATACTTTGTATATGACTTGTTTGATTGATTTGATTGTTGTTTCCTTCAAAAGCTACTTGTATTCTATTTTCATTTGTGGGTTTCATATTGTCTGTGTTTGTGTTTTGAATAGTTATATTCTGTTTGTTTGTATTCCCACTTGCATTTAGACTTAAATTCACATCAACATGTTCATGTTTTATATTAGTCTGTTCTTTAATTTGATCATCATTTGGTTTTGTATTTTGTATATTTTCAATGCTTGAATTTAAAGTGTTTTGTTGAGCAAGTTTAATGTTTGGGGTTTCACTAGCTTGTTCCAATTGATCAATTCCTTCAATTTTTACTTCAACATCTTCTGTTTTGATATCTACAATCATGTTATCATGATTATGATCATGATCATGATCATCGTTATCACTGTTGAGAGATTCTCCAATTGTATTTAGGTTCTCATTAACTGGAAAAGATTCCGTATTCGTGTCCATAAAATCTTCGGATTCTGTAGTCGTCTCTCGTTGTTGGTTGTTTAAGTTGCGCAAGTTGTTTAAATCTTGCATATCCTGGAAATGATAACTCTCAAGACGTGGTAAACTAGTTAAATTTTGCCATCGTTTCATATTAGCAGGATTTCTCAATGCAGCCGCAAACGAGTGAATTGCATCTGTGGACCATATTCTGATTTTGCCATCTGGAAAAGTTAGTAAAGTGTAGTAATCTAGTATGGCATTACATAAGCAATTATTAAGTTATATTAGATAATAAAGACAAATTTATTAATAATCATATATTTATTTGGTTACTAATCGATTAGATAACAACGCGAAATTTTCAAAGTAAAAAACACTATAGAGGAAGAATTATAATAGGAATAGGAATAGGAATAGGAATAATAATAACAATAATAATAATAATATAATAATAATAAAGTTTCACTTTATTGTTATTGTATTAAGTATTCAGGTATTGTATGCGTATACCAAATAGTATGTGTAGTATTTGATACTCACCTAAACCACCAGAAACTAAACGCGTCCCATCTGGATGTATGTGAATCGAATATAGTTCCATTTTATGAGAGTCATCTATAATTAGTATTTGTATAATATAGATTAAATAGTAAGATGTATGTATATATGTATATATGTATATATATATACACCTACCTGCGTGAGCAGTCCAATCGGGCCGCAAAAAGTACATGACAATTATCACTATTGGAACCAATTGTAACTGATTATAATGATTATAATAATTATAATAATTATAATAATTATGATAATTCTCACTAATTATCACTAATTTATTAGTGATAATTAGAGATGATTAGACTGTAGTGATAGAATTCTTAAGACAAATTATACAAATTATACAATAGACAATGACAACTAAATAATAGACAAATTAGATTTAAGAATACCAAATCAGTCTTAAATTTACCAAATTAGGATAAGATTACTAAAGAAGTAAAAGTTGTTAATAATCAATTACCATAAACGTCAATAATGAGTAAGATGTATAGACATATTAGTAATATATATTGATATATTAGTAATATATATTGAATAATGAGTAATGATAAATCATGCTTACCGTAGCAACGGAATAGTTGCAATTGAGTTGAAGAGGAAATAAAAATAAAAATAATAACAATAAATAAATAAATAAATAAATAAATAGATAAATAAATAAATATATAAAAATAAATAAAAACAACTCTTCAATTGTGGTGTGCAATCCCAAAATGGAATTTTCCTAATTGGTATAAAATAATTGTTTTTTTTTATTTATTACTAGTTTATTTATTGTTTATTGTTTATTATTGTTTATTATTGTTTGTTATTGTTTTATTTATTGTTTATTGTTTTTTATTAATTGTTTTTTATTTTATCAATATTAGTATGTCTTTTAACTTTTGACGCCTGTTGCTGCGTTATATAAGGTAATAGTAAGGTAATACACAGGAATAAGGTTTTATTATAGTATTCATAACAACAGTTGCTAAAGCAACTGTTGTTATATCACAAACACATGCCATCATAAATAGATAACATGAAAAAATACTTTAGTAAAATAATAATAGTAAATAAAATAATAATAGTAAATAAAATAGTAATAGTAAATATAATAAATATAATAAATATAATAAATAAAATAATAATAGTAAATATAATAAAAATAATAAAAATAATAAATAACAATAAATAACAATAATAATAAAAATCGAATACGATTTGACTAGACGCGTGGATTAATTCAATTG